>APFE030556544.1:116605-179268 GCA_000404065.3 Pinus taeda | reverse complement strand
GAACTCCCCGCATCAATACCAGTGCTCCTCGAACCATCTTGCAGGTATCCTTCTCGAACACTGTCTTTACACCTGCATCATCCAACTTGCTTATAAAAATCAGATTTCTGGCCAACGCGGGAATATGCAGAACACCCGGAAGGGTTCTAACCCTTCCACCTTGCAACTTCAACTTTACTTTTCCACGACCACCAACGATTCTAGCCTTCCTGTCATCCTCCAAGAAGACATCACCACCATCATATTTCTCATACTCACAAAACCACTCTCTATGGGGAGTGAAGTGAAAGGATGCACCTGAGTCAATCAACCATGCCTCATGATCTACATGTGTACTTGAAGAAGCCAAGTACACATCCCCACCTTCATCTGAGGTGGTTTTCACCTCTCCAGAAGGAGCATCATCAGATCCCTTTCCTTTATCGGGAGCTTTAGATTTACAATCCCTTTTGTAGTGCCCTTCCTTTCCGCATTTCTAGCACACCACCTTTATAGGTTTTCCTGGAGATTTGGATCTCCCTCTAGATTTAGACCTCCCACTCGATGAATTGTTTTTGTTTCTATTCTAGGACTGTCCTCATACAGAAAATGCATCACCATTCTGGCTCTCCATATTTTTCCGTCTCATCTCCTCCATCAGCAAGGATGAGACTATTTCATCAAACTGCAAGGCAGTTGCATTGCTACCTATTGCAATAACCAGACTACCCCATGAATCTGGTAGAGAACACAACAAACTGATGCACTTATCTTCATTTGAAATTTTAATATCAACATATGCTAACTGACTTACCACAGTATTAAATGCGTTCAGATGCTCTGTTACCAAGTCTCCATCTTTCATCCTCAGGTTATACAACTTTTTCCACAGGAATAGTTTATTCACCAGAGAGTTAGATTGGTACAAAGTCCTTAACTTGTCCCACAAAGCCTTTGCCGTAGCTTCCCCTGATACATTCAGCACTACTAAATTTGAAACACAATTGTATTGTGCTCTTTGCCTTTCGATCCAACTTCTTCCATTCTTCATTGGACACTCCCGTTGGCTTAGTACATGGATATACCATGATCCATTGATCTTTATCCACCAATAGATCCTACATCTTGAGTTCTCACAACTCAAAACTCTGACCATTAAATTTCTTGATCTCTATTTTTCCACTGCTCGCCATCTTATTTCACCACCAGAATCGATCTCGCAGATCTCTCGCTGAACAGGGTCTACCACAGGCCCGAGCGAAACCCCTTAGCAACGAAGGCGTCCCCTTGAAGCCAAAATTGATCTGATACCAAATGTTGGTTTTAACCCCGTACAAAAATTACCTGCATTCGAATTCTAAAACACAAAAATAAACAATGCGAGAGCATAACACATAAAACACATATACACATAGATTTTCTCCTGGATCCGAAAATCAGGACTACCAGCTTGATTTTTCATTATGTTCCTTTCAATGTTACAATACATATTTATACATGCTGAAGCATCCAATACCATGGACCGAAAACCATTGCGTCCAAAACCATCGACCGAAAACCATCGCGTCCAAAAAACATGTTCGAAAATCATGCAAAAAACCATAGGTGGGTCCGCCCAACCTAACATAGGGTCCAAAACCAAAATTTTTTGGGGTTTTTCCCTGAACCCCATAAAGTGGGGCTATGGGTACGCCCCAAATCCCATGTGACCTTCCCTCCTCTAACCCCTGGTTAACTACGTGGGCTAGTCGTGGAAAGAATATAACACAACCTAACACACTCAAGCCAAGTTAAAATAAAATTTCAATCAGACAATGAAAGAGTCAATGAAGAACACACTGGTAAATCATATGGAGAAGGAAACTAGAACTGAAAATGAGAGAGAAAACCTTAAATTCCTTAGTTTTCTGTAATCTTCGCACCTGTTAGGAGTAAACTAGCGATCATTGCTACTATAACTAAAAAACCTGCGATATCATCGTGACTGTCAGGGTCAAATCCGCGATGGTCGAGGAAAACAAAAAAAAATCCAAAATCTTCAAAAATAACTCAAGTTAACAATCTTCAGGTTTCTACCAGATAATGACATTGACTACAAACAAGCAATGAAGTCTAAAAATTAATGGTTGATCAAACTCGTCAAAAGACAAGGAGAAGGAAGGGAAGGAAAAGATCATAGGCTCCCCAGTGGAGGCGCCATTTTGTTGACAAGGTTAATCCTCTTTGCAGATAGAGATGATCCCTCTAGCCCAATGAGTGGGTCTAGCAACTGAAGAGACAACCAACTAGACATCTTCCTAGATTATAATTGAAAAGTAGAGCAAGAGAGATGGCCTACCTTGCTCATATGCTAATTTGATTTCCTTAGTTGAGATATTTGAACTGCTTGTGTCACGGAATTGTTCCTACTTCTTCCAACGCTTATGTACCTGAACAAGTAACCAAGAGACAACAAAGCATGTCAAAACCAATAGCAAATCCAATAATAACCTACTTAGCTGATCAAGGAATTCCAAGACAATACATACATGAACATATATATTTAGGGAAGACAAATCAACCTTTGTATTATTATTTAAAGAATAAAGTGGAAGCTTACAACTGTTAGCCTTGATGTTGAAATGCTCTCCTTGAGTGGTAATCCAAGTCCAAGCTGAGAAACTCTACAAACACTCCTTCTTCAAGTCTAATGACTAGCCTCTAAGCACAAGTTCAACATAGGGGTGCGAATGGACATAGATCAATCATTTGGGAATGGTAGAGGGGGAATTTATAGGCTAGGAGAGGCAGTTAGGACTCCTCCAAAGATAGGATTGGGTCCACATCTCAAGGAGGTAGCACATAGGAATGAGAACAAGAGGTCAAATTAAGAGGATTCGACCTCATCTATGCGAAACCACCTCCAACTTGTTGCTCTGGAAGCTTCTAGATCACAAAGATTCTCATCCTCTTTGGGAAAAATTCTTTTTTAAGACCATCATGGGTATGAGAGGGAACAGAGCGATGCCATCGCTGGCCTAACACGGTGCAACATGCGATCATCATGGTTTTGATATTCATAAGGGCAATGACCCTCATTTTAGGGTTTCAAGAGCCATTTCTTCAGGGAAAGTTCCAGATATTTTCCAAACAAAGTTAAAGGAGGAATTTGACCTGTATACATGGATGAGTATACTGCATAATGATCATGTTTCGGGCACTTCAGGGTATGTCATAGGGAAATGTAGGAGGCGTGACAAAATATTGTGTAACAATAGGAGACAAAGGATATAATTATAATAAAATGGTATAATGTAATGTTCTAGCTAACATAACAATATAACAGTAGAAATGTAATAATTCAATATATAGGTATTAATAAAAGGCTTTAGGGTTAACATGGAGCTTATATATTGTTTAACATGCCTCTTTCCTTTAAAAAAATGTTGCCCTTGTTGAAAATGAATCCAGGTTCGGTCTTATTTAATGTACTGGGTCATGACTTGATGATATACTTGTCACAATAAATGTAATTATTGATGTGCTTGTCAAGAATGAAAATAAAATAAATTATTTGTAAAAGAATATTATATATATATATATATATATATATATAATATATTATATATATATTTTGTGGTCCTAGGTCAAAGCACCCATTGAGTGCTCTAGGGGTCTTGTTGACAAGTCAAAGGGTCAAGGTCATGATGCAATAAGCCCTATGAGGGCACATGTATCAAGAAGGAAAATTATTGTTGTTAATTTTAATGTAAAGAAGCCCCCAAGTGATGGGTTAGCTAGTGAACACCAAGTTGGCCTAGAGAGGCTAATTCACTCTCACATGAAGGCTATTTAAAGAGGCATTCACTCATCATTTGGAGTGACATGGAGCAATACATCTCTTTGATCCAACGAAGAGGATGAAGATATGATCCAACACAATAGTGGAGAGAAGAAGAGAGTTTCTAAAAAGAAGAAGAAAGTATTTCTCTATTGTCTCGGCTTACACGTGAGAGTTCCTTGGAGGAATTAGGGTTTCCACAGAGATATTTTTGTAGGGATTTGGATTGGGTCACTGACTGGCTTATCACTTAGGTTTGGCTTGGTTTGGGTTGTAATGACCCATCTAGAGTTATAAGGAACATATAAATATTAGCACGCATACGAGATACGTAATGACCCATCTAGAGTTATAACAAACATAGAAATATTAGCATGCATACGAGACATGCATATGATAGCTACATATGCATGTATCATATGCACTGCACTAGTATGCATACTAACTAATTATGGAAAATGCCCAAATATATGGTAATGAATTGAATTTATGTAAATACTAACGTACCAAAATCTAATGAATATTTGTTGTGAAGTACTTATACCACCATCATAATTTATAATTAATACATATAATGAATTATGCAATATAAAAGGGGATTGAAATATGTATATATGTGTGTGTGTGTGTGTGTGTGTGTGTGTTCAAAAGGACAAATAACATAAACCATTTAATAATAAAAACCCAAAAAAATTCAAGTATGAATTATAAAAGTTTATTAAATGTATAAATTTATTGAAAAATGATACCAACCACAATAAATAAAAATAATAAAACATTGGAAGTAATGTATTGACTTAGTGAGTGTAATTCCACTTATTAAAACAATATTCCACTTACTATTAATTTGATAATATATATGTGACTGCCTCAAAATTTTAGAGGGAGCATGGTAGATGCAAGGGCTCACTCCACCTATGATTGACTCAGAGGCAAAACCTTTATGTCAAACTTGGATACAAAGACAGTAGGAGAAGGGCGGTGAAAGAGAGATGTTATAAGAGAATCAACGAGGACAAAAGGAGGGAGTTATGGTGTTCTTTACAAAAACAGAGAAGGAATTACGAAGAAAGTGATAGACAAAGAGGAAATTTGAACAATTTTTCTCGAAGATTTTAGGCACGGGGGCAAGAGTGCTTCAATTCTAAAGTATTTTGGAGCTAGGTACCAAGATTGTGCCTAGTTTAGCAAGGAGGTTTTGGTCACTTTGGTAATGGGTGCAAGTTTGGAGCTACGAAAACACAGGACCAACTTCAAATGTAGAAGCCAGGTATGTCTTTGTGTATTAAATTGACATATTCTATTTTAAAATATCATTTTGAATTATGAGCATCGATTTTGTCCAATTATGTCAATTTATGAAATTAGGGTTTCATAAATTAGTATCAGAGGATTAATATTATTAAAATTGTTAATTCCTGAATTTGGGGTTCCACAATCTAGCATCAGAGGATTAATATTATTAAAATTGTCAATTTCTGAATTTCGGGTTCCACATGGGTCTTGGAAGTATTCATTGGAAAGATTCTATAAGAAGATCAATTTTCTGGGTTTTCCCCTCTTGTGGTTGGAGCCTATTTCTGGTGTCTTTTGGGTTTGCATTGGTATTCTTTGTTGGAATTTTCTTTATGATAATAATCATAGAATAACAAGATGATAATAATTTAATATATATAACAAGAATTGTCAATGAAATAAGAGAAAACAATTTTAAATAAAGCCCTAATTTTGTGCCCTAGGTTTTCTCAACATGGTATCAGAGTTAGTGTTCTAAATAGTGGGCAGAAGAGAAGATCAATTGACTTCATAAGAAGGTGGATCTACTAGACTGAGTTAGTGACAATGTTCTGGGCATAAAAAAATCAAGTCTTGATCTCTGTATAGATCACATCATTCAGGGAAGAAGCGAGAGTTTTGGGAGGGTCTTCAAGCCATGCTCCATAAAGCCTTAAGGGCTAATCCAACAACCCTCCCTAAGCTGCATACTCAAGTGGAGAAATCAAAACATTTGTTGGAGCCCTAATCAAGTTCGCAGACCTATTTTCATAAAAGAAAAAATACTCATGTACAACTTTTTGGAGCAAAGGCACCAAGGCTTAATTCTTATAAAAGAGAAGTGTTAAACTTGGGAAACCTAGTGAGACCACATCATTTTATAAGAAAAGAAAGAATTTTTGGGCTTGTTTTTTATTCCTCACCTCTACAGACTTATCCTACCTTAGAGCGAAGGTGTACAAAGGGAATTCCAAGTAAAATGAAGGCATAATTCTTGAAATCGAAGTGTTGATCAAGTTGTTTGTGCAGGGCCACACTCTTTGACTGATAGAGCGAAGATTATCTACAAGTCCGCAATAAAATAACATCATTGGTATGTATACTGCATTAGAAAAACTTTTTCACGATCATAAATCTACTTGTTGGCATAAAAATTCTCTGTGTATAGTGCGAGTTCTTGAAGCAAAATTGAAATTATGTGCATAAGTTTTACACCTACAATCCAAGTACATTCTTGTTCAAAATCACATACTGAATTTTTCATCTGTATAAGCCTCAAATGTTCTAAACAGGGTGTCATCATATTTGTTGGAGTATTATGTGTAGAGATTCGAAATCGTTGGATATAGAAACTCCTGTGTATATATTTGGTTTGAAAATCATAAGTTTTGAAGCATTATCTTACATTAAAATTTGGAAACACGAAGGTTCTGAGTGAAATCATTTGTGCATAAGTAATATTTGTAGATATCCGAGAGTCTTTTTTCATTGAGACATATTATTTTTGCCAAGCAAAGTTCATTAAAAATCCTAAGCACATTGCAAATCGAAATTAAGTATTGTGTAAAGTCATCTATCTGTGGATGAAGAGCAATTTCTAGACATAGTCTTTGAGTATAGGTGGAAGACCTAGATTGAGCTAGAGAGGAGCTCTCTAGGCCCATCACAAGTTTCAACATCTTCTCGCTGACTTTTGTAGAAAGTCAAATTTATTTGATATGTGAAACCTACAGTGATCAAGTGGGCACATATACTTGTCTATAGTTAGAAACTCATCAAGTGACAATGAGGTTGACCTATAGTGGTACAAATACACACAATGCATTCTAAATCTAACTATAGGACTGATCTTCAAATGAAAAGGAAGAGTGAAAAAGACCTAGTGCAAGATAATTGATTGCCATCTTATATGCAATAAATGTAAGTGACATACCTGTAAGTGTATCTTAAATAGTTGGGCCCTCTGCAATTCAAACGTGACTTTAGAAGAAGAGAAACAATTTATTGACAGTGAGAAAAACATCAACCCAGAGGGAGTATTATCTCAGGGATCTCCAGTGTTCAACATGTCTGTGTTTTGCAATGACAACAATAAACTTGAGAGTACCTCTAACTACTAAGGGTGGAAGAATAGGTTAGACTTCATCTTGATAGACAATGTTGTCATTGTTCAAAGAAAAGCATCAGAACTAGACAAGAAGAACATGGATGAATGGGACACGTTCTACAAGAGAAAGATAAGAGCCAAGAGGAAACTAATTGAATCCATCAAGGACCATCTCATTTCATTTGTGGAAAATTTGAACAAGGCCAAGGAAATATATGAAAGGTTGAATAAGTTGTATTGTGTTATCACTTCAGAACATAAGATAACCTTGCGGAACAGGCTGTACAAGATCATAATTCCATTTGATGGAGATATCACAACTTACCTAGTCAAGATATCCCAATTAAGGGATCAGTTGTAGGCTGTTGGGTCCCTATAATATTAGTGATTACCCCATTACTATTGTAGTTATACCCCTTATTAATATTGTTGTGCCCCTATTGCCCCCATATTGTTACTACTGTGCCCCATAGAATCCCTCTATTGTTATTTTTGTGGCTTTATATTATTATTGTTAGGTCGGCTAGATTATAATGTGACTCCTTAGACTCCTATATATATATAGAAAGGAGGTTTTGTCATTGGAATCATCCAAGAATTGTTCATTTATGTAATGTAAAGGAGGTTGCCCCCTCGAAGAGGCTGAATTCTAAGGCGTTGATCTATCTTTTCTATCTTTTCTTGAGCTGGTTTCATAACATAGGCCTCTGACGAGATGATCACTGATGCAGAAATAACAACGATTACCTCAATGCTCTGCCTCAAGAATGGAGCTCATTTGTGTTCGACATTTACGCAAATAAAGAGACCTCCGGTTTTGATGATCTATGGTCTCGATGTAGAATGGGAGAATTATGTTTGAAGGCCAAGGAGGAGACTCGTCCTCTAGGAAAATCTCAAGCATATGTAGAAAATTGAGCAAAGGAAAGTTTAGAAGGTCTTGACATACGAAGAAGAAGCAAGACATTCCGAGGTGCTTTGAATATAACGAGCTGAGACACTACAAAATAAATTGTCTGAAGTTGGTGAACAACCTAATTCAAGGAAAGATACAAAGCGGAAGGATGGATCCCATGGAGCTGAAGAGGTCAAAGAACCCAAGAAGAAGAAGATGAAGAAGATCCTAAGGATATATTCTTATGATGATGCTCTATCATATTGATACTATATTCTATTAGAGTAGGGTATATAGTTGCATTAGTAGAATGCATTACATCGTGGCTCATGACATTTGCTACTTTGAACATTGTATTGTAGTTTTGATATACAGTCATCAACCTGACATTGATGTTATGTTGCAAGCTAAATAATATTGTATAATGATCATGTATATGTGATGTCATGGGATGATTTATTCTAGGAAGAATGACCATGATGGTATCACCATTGATATCTAACCTATATGTTTTGGAGCAGGTCTCTAAGGAGCCTGCTGGTTCAGTTGTAACAAAATGAGTTGATATGCAGGACTAGATGACTAGCGGAGGCATGATATCAATGATTTCGAAAACTCTAATGATGATGAAAGTCCATGATGCCGATGATGACATGATACTATAATAAGATCCTCACAATCATGTTATTTTAAGAATGTGTGATAGTCATGATTCCATTGAGTTACTGCCTTGGCACTTTGTTCAAAGCAGATGTTATACCTAATGATGATAAATGTGAGAGCAGGTTGTAGATGGTTTGACGATCTTATCCTAGATCACTTTCCCAATTTTCAGAGGGATCCATGTTCATGCTCTATGATGACGGGTTCGTGATGATGCAACTGTTGCAAGCTAATGATGTGGAAAGTGATGGTTGACCTTGTGTTAATGATGATGCTGCTACACTTGGAGGTCTTTGTGATGTTCAAAGAAAGACCACATGCGTGATGACGATGATGATGATAGAGCCCTAAGAGTTAATATTAGGTAGTTGATGATGATTGATATTGGACACCCCTCCTTGGTTAAGAGGGAGTGACAAACATGGTTCTCTACTTCATGTGTCATGCATTGGACCAGGACTAACAACCGTAAGTGTCAGTGAAGGCCATGGGGAGAGAATGACATCTAGAGGATTAGGTAAACATTTGAGACCAATACTCCTTGAGGATTGTGAGTCCAAGATAGGTAGTAGTCTTCTGGCTGACACTTTGACAGGGTATCTAAGAGAAGAGTGGTCGAAGAGGACCGATATTATTTGAGGTTTGGAAATCCAAGAAAAGAATAGTCCTAGAGGGACATATCTGTTGAACACCTGGGTGGGGTATGTGCCCTAAGAGGTAGAATGTGTCCCACATAAAGCCTCACAAAATTTTGCTTTGATCTATTGAGAGATAGAGCTTGTTAGTCAAGGCCTTGCTATGATAACAATGTTGGTACATTGATCATAATGTTTATGCTAAAGATGGCTTACCAATCTGACTCTTCTTATGAGAATGTTTCAATGGAAGTATTGTCCTTGTACCGATTGTCAGTAATGAATACCTCCCTAGTTAAGAGGGAGTGTTGAAAATGTAACTAAGTTCAGTCTTCATTTAATGTACTGGGTCATGACTTGATGATGTATTTGTCACAAGAAATTTAATTATTGATGTACTTGTCAAAAGGAAAAGAAAACAAATTATTTATAAAACCTTTTTTTTTGTGGTCCTAGGTCAAAGCACCCATTGATTTCTATAGGAGTCTTGTTGACAAGTCAAAGTTTCAAGGTCATGATGTACTAAGCCCTAGGAGGGCTCATGTATCAAGAAGGAAATTATCGTTGTTAATTTTAATGCTAAGAAGCCCTCAACTGATGGGTCAACAAGTGAACACCAAGTCAGCCTAGAGAGGTTAATTCACTCTCACATGAAGGCTATTTAAAGAGGCATTCACTCATAATTTGGGTGACATAGAGCAATACATTTCTCTGATCCAACAAAAAATAGGAAGATCTGATCCAACAAAATAATGGAGAGAAGAAGAGAAAATTTATGGAAACAAGAAGAAAGTATTTTTCTGTTGTCTTGGCTCACACATGAGAGTTCCTTGGAGTAACTAGGGTTTCCAAAGAGATATTTTTGCAAGGATTTGGATTTATTTACTGAATGTTCTATCACTTGGGTTTGGCTTGATTTGGGTATTGGAAGTCTTCATTGGACATATTCTATAAGAAGAGGAATTTTCTGGGTTTTCCCCTCTTGGGGTTTTTCCCTGGCTTGGAGATTATTTCTTGTGTCTTTTGTGTTTGCATTGATCTTATTTATTGGCATTGTCTTGATGACAATAATCATAGAATAACAAGATGATAATGATTTAATCTATATCACAAGAATTTTCAATGAAATAAGAGAACATAATTTTAAATGAAGCCCTAATTCTGTGCCCTATGTTTTCTCAACAATCCTCAACACTTGACGATTTGTAGGTCATTTTCCCATGTTGTCCCTTCCACTGGTATATTTTTCCATTTGATAAGGTACTTGGTAATTGTTCAATTTTTCATCTACTTAATCCTTATTTCTAAGATTATTTTTAGTCATAGTATGATTATTATTTCTTCATTAATCTCTGGTAAAATAGTTTGGATTGGGATCTTGTCACCAATTCCCTTCTTTATGCAGGAGATATGGAAGGTTGGATGTACACGTGAATATGGAGACAACTCCACTTTGTAAGCCATATTTCCAATTCTCTACAACATATTATAGGGGCCGCAACACCTTGGTGTTGATTTATCATCATTGTTTTATTGCTTTAGGTACATTTGTTTATATGATTGTTGTCTCAAAAATACCCAAGCACTCACTTCAAATTCCCTTGCATTGCAATATTGATCTGCTAGCTATTTCATTCTAATTTGTGCTATAACCAGGTCATCCTTCAATAGTTTTAGAACCCCTTGTTGGTTCCTTATTTGGTCCTCTACTGTTTGATCCTTAAACAATCCTTTTCAAGGGTGATGTGATGGATGGAGAATGATATCCATAAAATGCTATAAATAGGGACAATTTTGATGAAGTATTAAAGGATGTGTTGTACTTCCATTATGCCAAGGGAATCAAATTGACCCATTGTGTGTGTTTATAAGATGAAAAGCAATGTAAATATCCTTCTAAACATTCCACAATATTAGTTTTCCCATTGGATTGAGGATGGTAAGGTGCTATAGGCCAATTGAGTACCCAAACAAGAAAATAATTTAGTCCAAAAATTTCAAGTGAAAATTGAATGTTTATCACTTACAATAATCTTTGATAGTCCATGTATCTTTTGAAATATTTCCATGAATTATTTTTTGACTATCCTTCCTCTAAAATGATGAGAAAGAGAGAAAAAATGGGCATAATCATGTCATTCGATCTTCCATTACATAATGGCATACTTCCTTCATATTTGGGTAAACCTATAATAAAATCCATTGAAACTTCTTCCCAACATTGGCTTGTTATGGCTATTGGTTGTAGGAACCATGGTGTTTTGATTATGTCTCCCTTATTTTGTTGGAATACAACACATTTAGCCATAAAATTTTGCACATCTTCTTTATTACTTTTCCAAAATAATCTTTCTTGATCCTATGTTATGTTTTTAGGAGCCCTGGATGTCCTTGTACACAAGAAGTGTGTAAATCCCAAAGGACCTTTTGTTTGAGTTGAAAATTCTTACATAAGCATAAGCGATCTTGATACCACAACAAATAATTATTCCACATAATTTTTTCTACTGAGGGGTCCTTCTGTAGTTCTTAAATGATCTTGCATACATATCATCTTTCTTCCATTTCTAGTCTTTACTTCTTCCACCTAGTATTATTGGAATGGAAATAGTGCATAGTAAGATCCCTTTGTCTTCATTTTTCCTTTAGTGCATTTGCCCCAATATTTTTTCCCCTTTTGTAGATAATTTCAAAGTCATCCACCAACATATTTTTAATTCATTTTTCTTTTTCTCTTTTGAAGATTGTCTTTGTTCCAATAAGTACTTCAAACTAGCTTGATCTATTTCTACTTTGAATTGTCTTCCTCTTAGACATGGACACCATTTCTTAACTACATGTGGTATGGCCAATTTTTTTTTTCATAGATGGGTGTAAGTAAGCTCTTTCCTTTAATTTTACTACTCTTAAGGCAAGAGGCATTCCTTCTTGCATCAGAACTACACCAATGGAATGCCATGAGGCATCACACTCCACAATGAAGGTTTTGTGAAGTTAGGTGTGGTAAGGATGGGAGTTATACATATAGTCTTTTGAGTTTTTCAAAATCTTTAGTTGTCTTATAAAATGCTTCATTCTTCAATAATTTTGTTAAAGGCACTACTATTTTACCATAATTCTTAACAAACTTGCTGTAATATCCCATCACTCCTAAGAATCCTATGAGTTTCTTCAAATTATTAGGGATTGGTGTGGTGAAGTAAAATTATAAATGCAGAAACAAACAAATTCCTCTAGTCTGATAATGGGTCTAGCCACAACTGATACATTCTATGGAAGATTTCCTTAGGTTAGAACCAATTAAGAGGGCCTACCTCCTTAGTACGCTTATCCCGTTTGATGATGTCCTTTCTTGCTCGCTCCAATTATCTCTCGCCTCCTTCTTCAAACATCTGAAACAAGTAAACAACGGTAAACAACAACCGTGTAATAGACAAATTGTAATTTAACCTACTTAACAAATCAAGAAACATTAAGCCATGAATATGTAAGATGAAAAATCATGTAGGAAATCAATCGATAGTTTCATATATATTGAATCAAGAAGAGATTACAACCATTGTCTTGACGTTGCTATTCTCCTTTGACAAGACCAAATTCCCACACACTTCTACTAGCATTCCATGATGGCCTCAATCAACAATAGTTTTAAGGCTCTTCCCTTTAGGCTTCACTCCAAACCAAATCACACTTCTCTCTCACAAAACTAGAGAGCTACAACTATGAATAGCTTGCTGTTTACTCCAAACCAAAATAGCACTAGCACACCAACATTAACACTAGCTTGTGCTTGGGGAAGAAGGGAGGTTTATATAAGATGAATGGATGGGAGATGGATCATCTTCTCATGGGAGAAGGTATTATCTGTTGAGGTAGTTCCATCATTATAGGGGAAAGGAGCCCAAACTGACATCCTCGACCCTATCTGGCCAAACCATTTACCAGACTTTCGTTACGAAGCTTCTAGAGCTGGAAGCTTCGGCTCCTAATTTAAAAAAAATTCCATAACTAGACTGGCGTGACTGGAACACAACTCAGTCGCTCCTGTCAGCGATAGGGACAATGCTAATCTTTGCACATTGGCACGGGGAAGACAAGGGCCATTAGCGTCGGCCTTGTAAATTGGGAAAAACATAAGTTTCAGGGGAAATGGCGTAGAAGGGAATTGATCTGCTCATGAAGAGGGACACAATGGGGGTTACTTCATAAAGGGAAACCATGTAGAGTTCACTGTAGAGTTCCTCCAGGATCAAGGAACAGGGAGTATAGAGACAGTAACAAAATGTTGTGTAATAGATGCCCCCTAAGGCGTGAAGGCCGAACTAGAGTGAGGGATGAAATGATTTATGAATCAGTGCGGGGAACCGTAGTTTGTCGTCGGAAAACCTGCATGCAAGTACATATACATATACACAACTGAGAACTTTGTCAAATGATAC
This sequence comes from Pinus taeda, assembly GCA_000404065.3. NCBI lineage: Eukaryota > Viridiplantae > Streptophyta > Pinopsida > Pinales > Pinaceae > Pinus > Pinus taeda. The sequence goes on along the minus strand of APFE030556544.1, from coordinate 165,455 downwards.
ATGAATTGGGGCATGGATACAGCCATCTAGAGAATGATCATGTAATTGGGTCCAGGTATGGGCGCAACCATCCATCAAAGAGGATCATAATGAAACCCAGGTATGGTTGCAACCATCCAATAATGAGAAGGATCACAGATGATATCTCATGGTGTGGTCGCAACCATCCATTAGAAAGAGACATGCATATCAACGTAACCATGTCACATCACTTTGGAACCCGGACTTTTGTGATCTGAGCCGAGGGTCTTGCGCTCAAACATGACCCGACCAAAGTAAAAATTCTCACATGTGAATAGATGTGTTGACGTTGAACATGCTAGAAAGTCGCTTGATTACCAGTCAATGATGTTAACTGTTAACAAGCGCGAAAGAAACCACCAATAATGACAATGGTCCTCAAGGTACAATCAACACAGAGCACAGAATGTGAATAGAGGAACCGAAGTCGAACACCCGTGAAATCTTTTGATCGAAAGCCAATGATGTGAACTCGTTGTCGAGTGCGAAGAACTTGTCATTAGGGCATGAAAGCTCTAAGGTACTGGAAGGGAGTCTCTCGATCAACTTCCCAGCTAAGGAGTTGAAGTCGATAGGAAGTGACCGTGTCAAAGGAGGGCCATAATGTATCCCACATCATCGACGTGAGACAAAAGGATGCAAAATGATTTTGGATGATACAGAGAATCAGAGGCAAATATAACTACAGAAGGAAACTCTTGAACATATCGGCGACACAATTGGAAGTTTGACAGCTTTTAGGTCCATAGGATGGGTAGTCATGATGATGTGGCAGAGATCAAATGGAAGGAAAAAATGAACTGCCCAACCCGGGAAGGTCAACGCTACAAAGGAGGATATCCCAACCTGACATGAAGCAGAAAGTGTCATGTTTAAGAGTGAGCTGCCGACACAACTGATTAGATTTCCAAATTTCCCCCCACCATTTCTTACAGGTACCCTAATTATTTTTAATCGCAAGCTTGAAGGGGATAACATATGCTTGCACTGTAAGTTATCCTTTGTACGAATCCGACCTAGTAAGTTTACCGATCCCTAGGAAGGAGAAGCTCATGTTCATCATGATGACGAATTCGATGTTGTTTAATACTTTAACGAGTTCGAGAAAGGTGTAAATCGATATCTTTTTCATGTTTATAGAGTTTGAAAAAGACACGGAAAAGAAAACTCCATGTGGTTCCTTTTCATACATTTGTGTCTCTTGAGCTCAAAAAGGTGGAAAATGATACTTGAGAGAACTGCTTAACCATTTCAGTTAAGGAGTACCTTTTTCGTAAATAGTGCCTTCGAGATTGAAAAAGGGGTAAACTTATACTGGGAGCACAACTTTTCACATCCATTAACAGGTTCGAAACGACAAGGGCTCAGTCATCTTTTCGCTTTTAAAGGGTCGGAAAAGAGCTTGAAAGCGGACCCCCCATTTTATTCACTTTTACAAGTCAAAATGGAAAAATACTCAGAAATATTTTCATATGAGCTTAACGAGTCGAGAAAAGAGATGAAACATGACTCGTCATCATCGTCGAACATCCATCACCCGTCACTGCGCAAAAAGGTAAAGTGTATTATCTAGTTCTTGAGGCAAAATAGGTTAAAATATTTACAAAAACCTGATATTTTCATGAAAAAAAAGAAAAAGGAAAAAAGTAAATATATTTTTACCATTTACCATTTGACCTTGCCGTGAAAACGTTTTTACTCACTTTTTCCCTAATTGTTCCGGATTAGATTGCGGGAGATCCAGGAGGTCAATCGCCGAGCCGCCAATTACAGGTAAGAGCCAAAGCCCTGAGCTCCATTTTCATGTCCTTTATTCTTGTTTTTGACCATTTTTTTGGTTTTTTGAGGGGGTTTTGCAAAAAAATTTTCGCCCTTCGTCAGCGTGACTTTTGGGCACGGAATTGTGCTAGTCGAGGATGATTAACAAAGCCATTCGCGTCGTCGACGTAACTGTTTTTAAAATAGGCACGTCGATGTCATGAATAGGGAAAAACCATATTTCCTCAAAAAATCACTGTTAAAACTAAAAAATTATGGGCCAAGCATGATTGTTGATTCAAATTAATGGTTTTTGCAAGAAAGTATCGCTGAAAATGGTGGATTGGAAAGGATGGGAACATGAGGATGTGAAAACCCAAGAAATGAATGATCAAAGTTGGCTGGAAGCTTTGGGGGCTCCTTAAATTCTTTCTCATGCCAGGGATGCGGACCCAACCTGAGTTGCTTCGATACTTGATTAGTATTTGGGACATTAATCGAGAAATATTTGTCATTGGTGACCAAGAACTAGAGTTGGAAACTTCATATATATACTTCATCATTGGACTGTCCCGAAGAGGGGAGATAGTTAACTTGTACGGGTCACGACCGATTGGGGCAAGCATATCTTAATTGCTTGCTGAACACTGTCCCGAGTCCCTGAAATCCAGGAGTGGGAAGATTGAGATTTCCAGTGTTCGGGATCTGAAACTGAGTGTGCTTTTGTTGACCATCAACAGATGGTGGGGTCCCAGGCGGAACATGAGAGCAATAAGTCAAAGTTCCTATATGCTATCGACTGCACAACACCTACGATCTTCAACTAGGCAGAGGCCACGAAGAGCAACATAAAGTGCCAGCTGTCCAAAGTTAATGCGGGGAATCTGAAATAATTTTGCTTCGGATCTGTGCTTGTGACCTTCTTCTTGGAACGGGTGCCACTGTTCCAGTATCAGCTGACTGAGGTAGATCCTCCTATGCCACGTGATTCCTGGATGGCCCACTGGAGTTGTTGATGCCCAAGATCACTGGGGGTTAGCACATGTCATACAAACTTGCATTCTTTTCATGGCTACGACGACAAAAGATCATCGTGGAGGACTGGCCATACAGTGGCACCGACTTCTGTGGGGATCTAGATATGCCCTTACCAGATGGAGAGGATTTCGATGATGAAGGTAAAAAATAAACTTTTAAATTTTGATATTCTTAAAGTTGTTTTTGGTATATATGTGCTTATAACATTTCTCTTGTTAATGTAGATGTTGGACCAGAGCAGCCTGTTGGGATGTCCCCAATAGCCAAGCGAGTCCCCCGCCCGATTGATGTTGTCACTCCTTATTAGGAGGGGAGTGAAAACGAGGAGGAGATCGTGAGGAACCTTGAGGGGCCGACTCGTGGTATCCCAGAGTATGCTTGGGTAGGAGACATTCCACTTCAGTACCAGAGACACACGGTGGAAGTCTCAGATCAGATCCATCGATCGTTGTCTCGTGTTGCACGCGCTGTATCATGCTACCATGATCACCATGCTTATTAGTTCCTAGGTCTAGCACTTACATTTTTGAGGCCTGCGTGCCACAGATATATGAGGCCTACGAGCTGTCGATGTTATTTTGGACACATATTATTTTTTGGGGTTCCGATGTATCAAACATTATCATCAAATATATATATATATATATATATATATTATATAATATATATTATATATATATATATATATATATATATATATATGTTGTATTTTCTTGTCTACTATGTTTCATAAATGTTTATCCAACACATAATTAGCTAATGCATCTGTCAATGTATTCATGCATCTAGGAATATGATGATATGTAACGAAATCAAAATGTCTTTCCAATAGACGAATACGGAGATACATTCTCAATATTTGAGGGTTTCTGACGGAATATTGCCCACTGAGTTGAAGGACGACAAGCTGTGAATCCAGGTTGACAACCACCTCTCTAATGTCAAGAGCAATGGCTTCTGACAATAGTTCGATGACTGCACTATATTCAACAATTTTGTTAGTTGTGCGACCTAGACATATACCTTGAAGGTCAATCAACTCATTGTTAGAGTCATAAATAACCCATGCTGTGGATGATAGGTTCCAAGTACTACGACAAGCACCATCAACGAAATCAGTGTGGGGAGTCGCAGACATTTGTAAAGCAAGAAAAACATAGTAAACAGGAAAGTTGTTTGAAAACTAACACACAAAACCACACTGTGCAAAAATGAATGACACACTAATGTACACAAGTAACCATGCAAGATGACCTAAGCATAGTACTTCTTGAGGTAAAGCCCATTTCGAGGCTTAGCCAAAGAATTTCCTTCATAATCAATAAGCTCTCAGGCTCCTTTTTGCAAAACACGTTTCACAATGTAGGGCCCATGCCACATGGGTTCGAACTTGCCTGCCCCCAGCTTATTGTTAGCTTGGTCATATAGTAAGACCAAATCACCCTCAGAGAATGCACGAGGGGAGACTGACTGATCAAAATGGGATTTGACCCATTTCTTTTGTGCTTCGATGACTAAGGAAGCGACATGACGAGTCTTGTCCAATGGTTCTAAATATAAGAGACGTTCCTCCTGAGGTGATGTTTCGAGGAGAATTCAACAACTAACTTGAGTGAAGGAATCTTGCATTCGATCGATAATGTTGCTTCTAGACCAAAGCCTAGCTGGAATGGTGTGAAACTAGTTGCATGTTTGGTTGAGGTTCGGTAAGCCCACAGAGTTGAAAAGAGCATGAGATGCCAATTTGACTTGTGCATCCCAATAGTATGCTAAAGCATTGTAACCAAAACCTTGTTCATGGCTTCAACTTGGCCGTTGGCTTGAGGGTGATATGGGGTCGAGCCATCATGGCAAAAGCCCAAGGAGGATGTCAACTCAGCCATCATGTAATCTCTCAAATGGGAGCCATGGTCTGTGACAATGGCTTGGGGTACGCTGAACCTGGAAATAACATGGTTGAAAAGAAATTGATTTGTTGTCTTATTGTCTGCAGAGTATGTAGGCATCACTTCAGCCCATTTGGTGAAATAATCCACAGTGATGATAATATAACCACGCCCCCTCACCGAACAAGGGTTACATGTCATATAATCGATGCCCCATTTGGAAAAAGGACCAACGGTGATGATGGGGTGTAGGTGAGCAGGTGGGGCACACATCTTCCGTTGGTAAATTTGGTATTCATGGCACTTGCGAATAGCAAGAATGCTGTCCTTGAAAATAGATGATCAGAAATAACCAGCGTGAAGGATTTTTTGAGCGGTAGCGTAACCAAACATATGACCACCACATGCCTCGGAGTGGTAATCATTGAGAAATATTTCATCTTCCTCGATCGTAAGGCATCGATGAAGAACTAAATCGACACTGATACGGTACAAAGTATTGCCAATAATACGGTAGGGTTGGGAGTGATTCCGAATCCTTCAGCGATCATCCTTAGTCAACGTAGACCGGAATGTGCACGTCTGGAGATACACGATGATATCATCGTACCATGGATCAAGGGTGCTAATCAAGAAGAGAGTCTCATCTGCCCTAGTAGGAAGAGACTTAGAGGGAAGGGAACAAATCAATTCAGCAAAAATGAGTGACTTCTTATATTTGGCAGTAGTAAATACCAAATCAAATTCTTGCAGGATCACCATTTAGAATATTTCCCCCCTAGCAAGTGATGAGTTAGGATATAAGTCACGAGGTTGCATTCAGAAATCACTATAGTCTTGTGCAGAAAGATGTAGTGGCAAAAGTGTTGAACAACCGGACAACAGCCAAAGCCAAGTTCTCGACATGTGCATAATGCGTCTCAGTGTCGAGGAGATTACGACTAAGGTAGTAGATAACATGTTTGTTGCCTTCGTCGCCGTCTTGGACCAAGACCATACCAATGGTGCTAGGGGTTGCGACGAGGTAAAGGAAGTAATCTCAATAATAATCTGGCGGGTGCAACGGAGGAGCATTTATGAAGACGGCCTTAAGATCATCAAAAGATTTTTGGGTGACCTCATCCCAGACAAAGGGCGTTCCTTGTTTTAGCAACTGGGTAAATCCTATAGCTAGCCCGACATAATTGGGTATAAAATGATGGAGAAAGTTGGCCTTTCCTTGTAGGCTTTGGAGTTGGTGCAGTGAAGATGGAGGGGGTAAGTTTATAATGGCCTCGAATTTTAGTGGATCAAGGAAAATACCTTCCTTGGAAACAATGAAGTTAAAGAGTCATCTAGATTCTACGCAGAAAACACATTTGTGTGGGTTTAACTGAATGTTATACTGTTTACAACGTAGAAAAATCTGCTGAAGATGGTTCGGGTGATCGTGGTGCTTATGAGAATGAGTGGGAAAGTCATCCAAGTAAGGCTGGACAATGTTGTGAATATCATGAAACACATAGCACATTGCCTACTGAAATGTAGCCCCAACATTTTTGAGGCCGAAAGGGAGATTTTTGTACACAAACGTACCCCACAAACAGATAAAAGCCGTCTTTTCTTGATTTGGTTGTAACCAAGAAAACCATATATAAAGGTAAAGATCTCTCTCCCAGCACATTCATCAATGATTTGATCAATGAAGGGAGTATGATAGTTATCTTTAGGACAAGCATGATTGGGATCTCGATAATCAATGCAAATGCGGATCGTGGCCTGTTTTTTAGTCACCAGGACAATATTGGACACCCAATCTGTAAGAGGGGCGGGATAGATGAACCCAGTTTTGAGAAGTTTTTCAACTTCACCCTTGATAGCGGCGACCTTCCTAGGGTGCATCAGGCGAAGCCGTTGGTGAACGTACTTCGCGTGTGGATAAGTTGGTATTTCGTGCACTACAATGCTAGGATCAATGGCAAGGCATTTCTTCGTAGGACCACACAAACACATCATGAAATTCCTGAAATAGACGAGTGTAGGTCTTGATCTCATCCGGATAACAAGATACCCCAATATGGACATGTTCAACGATACCAGGCTTGATAGAAATATCAGTCGACATCATTTGGGTAATATTACCCAAATTTCCTTCCGACCATACTTCATGAGTTGTGATTGGTGGCGGAAATAGAGAAGAGGACTCTTCGAAAGCGGTAGACATGGCCACCGGATGAGGCAGGAACAAGGAGCGATGACGAGTATCGATCCAAGGTGGTTCGTCGAGAGACATGACTTCCATGATACCTTCATCAGCAAGGAAGGTATCGGCTAAGGGATCAGGTGATTCCAAAGCACCAAGCCACGAGGATTAAGAGTACGTATAGAGAGAGGTCTTCGAAACAGAAGAATCAGAGGATGCAAAACTTGAAGCTGAGATAATTTCCACATGTCATGCGGAAAGAGTTATTTTTGCTGACAAAACTAACCTCCCTAGGAGTCTAAGACTCTCTAGTGACAAACAAGACAATTAAGAGCAATCCTTCTCTAAACATGCATTATTCTATGAGAAACCAAGTGTTTTTCGATCCTACCTCAAGTCCAATGCTTGTTGTAGCAGTCTAGCCTCGTCGATCCAGATGAGCTCCTCCTTCACTTTGAAACCTGCATACACTAACAATCAAACGATTACATAACACCTGAATATTCCATAAAGCAAAGCATATTCAACATATAGACCAAGGAGTATATGAAACAATTCATTAACAACAAATCATTGAGAAGAATGGACTTATTTGTATTAAGGAAACAAAAGAAACCATTACAACCTGAGCCTTGGTGTTGTGCAAGTTCCTCCCAGGGTCCAGCAAGAGTTTTCCTCTACTTTGACAAGCTCACCCACTTCCAAATGAAACAAGAAAGGATGTTAATCTCTCCTCACAAGCTTCTACAAGGAAGTCCTAATTCCAGCAGCATCTACCCTTTGGAATGTTCAGCTTTCAACCTCCCCTCCTTTGGCCCAATGCCTGTATTTATAGTGTTCTAGAGGAAGTTATTCAGGTTCAACATCAATGGGATACTCCCTCTTTTGGATGGGGTAGCTCCTCTCTTGATGGGATAAGTTCCTCTATCATAGGGATGCATGAACCATCTGGAGGCGCTCAATACACGTCAAACACTCTTCTAGAAAGCTCTAGAAGTGACCACAAGTAACTTTTTAAAAATGAAACTCGTGCCTTTTGACCTTTATAGGAGTACGCACCCATCCCTTGACTTACAGAGCGTACAAGTACGCAGGTACAATGAACTTGGATGCGTACACGCAGGCAAGGTAGAGAGAACCTGCGTACCCAGAGATAAACATGATTTTTAATGACTTTCTCTCTTTCTTGAAGTTTGACATGGAGAGCAGAGGTATAAGGCTTGACAAGGAGGATAATATGACCATTGATGGAGCCATATTAACTGCAGATAGTCATGGTGACAAATTTCAGTGTAACACCACATAATTGACTTCGGCGGGACTAAGCAGCATAACCTTGCCCCAGGTGAAGGTATGACCCAAGGGTCAGATTTAACTGAGCCCATGTTGATAGAGGCAACATGAGGAGGTGAGCCCATGTTGATAGAGGCAACATGAGGAGGTGGGAGCGGAAAAATTCCTATTAAGGCAAACTTTTTAAAAAGACCTACCCCCACACTCTCATAGGGAGCACCAGTGTGCTTGACATACAAGACATTGCCATCTGAGGAGGAAGAGGCAAAGAAAAACAACTGGTCAAAAATGATAATCTTCCCTTGATGGGGAAATGAATCACGTGAAATAGGGAGGAGGCTACGACATGCATGGCATGGGTCTAGCTTTGGCCGAGTAGAAGATTATAATATAGATTGGCGTCAACAATTTCTACCTCGACTTGCACTGTCTTGCCTTCCAAAGTGATGGCAAGGTTATGTAAGACACTGAATGGTCGTGAATCACGCCCATTGAAAGCTTCCAAAGTGTTCGAAGATTAGTTCAAAGTAGGAGAACCAATAGCCTTCCAGCATGTGGTTGACATGATGTAGGTGGAAGCACCTTCATCGATGATAGTCCAGTGGATGGTCTTCTCATTGATGATTAGCAGAATGAGAAAGGCACTCTGATGAGGGAGGCACATAACATTGTTCTCTAGATCAAAACATTTCAAATTGGAATCGGTGGGATCAATACCACCGATGGATGAAAGCAAATATTTTCACTGCGATGGGTAGCTTTGGAGCACCTTGAGAGTCGACATGGCTGATGGCGCCTGAGCCAAACCTTCAAAAATATTATAGTGCTGAGCGGATCGGGCATTAGGATTGTACAAGGATTTCCGCATCACACCTCGAGAGGGTGGCTGTATAGCGGAATCAGGGTTAGGGCGCTCAATATGAAGAGGGTCAGAACTCGGTGTAGAAGAAGAAGGTGCGGCTTCTTTCCCTTTCCTAGCTGTCAAAGCAGGAGTTTGATAATCTTTCGATCTAGTGGCCACATTAATAGGCGTACTCATCATGAACACTTGAGATCCTGAGGAAGCAGATGATTGGGGTTGGTCTACCATTTGGGTCTACTGAGACGGAAATGGCTCTTTGAGGATAGTGGGGGTCCCTTTGAGCAAGTGATTGACTTCGGACTGTCGGGGACAATCCTTAGTGCAGTGGTATTCCTAACAAATGAGGAAGGAATACTTAGGTTTCCATTGTGAAGATTCGCCAGCAGACGATTTGGGAGGGCCCTGTTTTGGGGCATCGAATTTACCTTTGCCTTTGTCTTTCTTCTTACCTTTCGAGGATTTGTCCGTTGTGGTAGATTGGACATTGTGGACCTTTGAGGTTTTACCAGGGCCAGGTGGATTCTGGGACGAACTATTAGGAACATTATTTGAGATCGAATTTTGTGTGGAAGAAGATTTAGCAGGGGTCTGGGATACTGAACCAATAACTCCATCAACAGGAGGTACAACTTGTGACTTGATGTTGCGGGATCAGATGATGGCCGCGACACATTAGGTAATAACTCATACAAAGTGTCAAACTTAGAGTAAACTAGATCCAAGTACTCGGCACGAGCGATGGCTTTCTCTTAAGTAACGCATCCACCCATAGCTATGTCGCGAGCAACACAAATGATTTAGTGAACCATTCAGTGAGAAACTGATCAACAATCTCAAATTTTATCAGGTGACATCTATGTCTCCATTCATGGATGTGATCGGAGATGCGTGCTACAATATTTTCCTTAAGAAATGTGAGCAAATAGGTGCTAGTTTCATAGTGAACCGACAGTTGAAAATGCGTGAGGAAAGCCATGGCTAAAGAGTTAAAGTCATGGTAAGTACTTCGAGGTAGCTCGATGTACCACTTGGCTGCAGCGCCTGTGAGGGTTTGTTAGAAAAGACAGAGACGAATGGAATCACCAACATATGAGTTCGACGAGCACCAGAGGTGATATGTCATCACATGGGCTTAAGGATCTTCTTTATCTTGCCCATCGAACTTTGGACAATCGCTTGGTATCTTGGACGTCACCAGAGGCTAGTATGGCGAATGAAGGATTGGATCATTCATAAGGCGAGATACATCTGGAAACTCGAGTGTGGCCACGAATGGCAATTGGGTGTTAAAAGGAATGGGAGGTCGATAAGCGAGTCCGAATAGAGAAGCCCATCCCTGTAAGGATTTTGGCGATATGGCATCTGAGGTTTCCCCCATTGCGGATTACCTTGACCATAGGGAGAATTTTGACCTTGAATACCTTGGAACCGTCCGACCATAGGTTTCTGATAAGAAACGTACGGGGGGTTAAAAGGTTGTTGAGCCTGTTGACCTTCGACATATGGATATTAGACCTGTTGTCCTTGAACATATGGGTGATGAACCTGTTGTCCTTGAACAAGAGGATTTTGGAACTGCTGTCCTTGGGCATAAGGTTTATACAATTGTTGCCCTTGGAAATAGGGATTATGTACTTGCTTCCATTGACCAAATGGATTTTTAACCTGTTGACCTAGGGCATTAGGGTTTTATACCTGATGCCCTTAGCCAGAAGGATTCTGGATCTGTTGACCTAGGACATTAGGATTTTGGGTTTGCTGCTACAGGTCTTGACCTTGGCCCTGCCCTTGTAAGGGTTTCCCCTGCTGATATGTATGCAAGGGTTGTTGGTGCCTTGGTTGGTTTTGCTGTTACAAGGGTTGACCTTGTTGTTGCAAAATTTGTCCCTGAGGTTGCATAGGTTGGCCCTGCGAGGAGATGATCTGGGAGGTGTGTGGAGCATATTACATCTACTGCTGCACGGTTTGCTGCAACTGTTGCAAGGGTTGACCTTGTGGTTGTTGCAGTTGACTTTGTTGTGGGATAATTTTCCCTTTTGGTTGCCCGGAGAGCCCTTGTTGCACCAAAGGTTGTCCTTGTGGTGACAAAGGCTACCCTTGTTGTTGTAGGGGATGTCCTTGTTGTTGGAAGGGTACTTGAATAATGCTCGAGAAATTTCCGAACTGAATTTGGCCATAGCTGCTTTGGAAGGTGGATGAGCTAGGCTGAATGTACTGCCCAGACTGAAGGGTGTAAGGTTGATTAACCATTCCTTGAGAACCATATGGAACACAAGGAGTTTGGTATTGAACTTGAGCCTTGTAGGGCTGCTGATACTGAACATTTCTTAATCCAAATGGACCAACGAGATTCTGAACTTGTTGGTATTGGACATTGCTTGATCCAGTAGAATTAGCAGGGTTATGAATAATAGTAGAAGAAGGTTGGTTCATACCAAGCATGTGAGCTTGTGAGACACTCAGATTGGTGGTACCTGACACCATAGAAACATTCAGGTTTTTCTCGCCAGGCGGCAACATATCTTGGCCACTGACTAGAGGGATGGAAGAACTGACAGAGACATTCTTCAAAATTGTTGGTTGTGCCTGACATGTAACTGGGATTGATAATACAAGGTTGTTCGGAATGGTGGGTTGCATCGGGACTGAGGTAACAACCTATTGGGAAGTTGTGTTTGCAATGAACAGACTTGAAGTAGGCATGGCGCTTGACGCCCAAACAAGGTTATAGTAAAGGGATGAGGCACTGGGTGTACATGAAACCAACTATGACAAAGACACACAGTTGGGTGGAAAACTGGCGGGGATATCCCCGATACAAGGGAAACCATCAGGAGGAAAAGGCTACTCTTCCTCCTCAACAATGTGTGGAGTAGAAACTTGAGACTCTTCCGGAGAGGTGACTCGAGCATTGCCTTCGGGTTCCATATTCGGGAACAAACAACGACGAATGACCGAAGAAGTACGAGGGGAAAGTTCCAAAGGAACACCCGGCTGGTCGTACAAACTATAAGGACGCTGCGTGATATCACAACATGGTCAAATAGAGGATTTAGAGGGTAGATAATCAGTCCATGCTGATCGTAAGTGTTTGGCGAGTCCTTAGGAGTTTGAACAAGATTTCCTGGAGATTCCGGACCAAGATCACTAGATGAACTAGTATCGAAAGTAGGCGAAGGACGAGATGACAAAGGTTGAATGCTTAGAACGATTGCGAGTTCAACACCTTGGTCCTCAAGTGATTCTGGTAACTTAGGAAATGGATCCTCAAATGATCTTTCAGACGGAGGAGAGGAAGGGGAATTGGGTGATCCAGATGGTACAACCATGATGACTTTGTCTTAGTCGACATAAAAAATTAACTTCAAGGCTTTAAAATGTTTTTTAAGGGAAACTCATGATTTGGTCTCTGAAAAGACTAACAGGGTGTTATCGGATCATGGGTAATCAATTATTAAGACACATAAAGACTGGTGCACTTTCATTTTTTAAGAGTCGAGAAAGAAACAAAGATGACTCTATCGCTTTCGATTGGAAACGAGCTCGAAAGGACAATTGCTCGAATGATCTTTTATGTTTAATGAGTCAAAAAGATCAAATGATTGCTTTGGATGATCTAGGTAAACATGATTACTAGGCAACCATGAACTGCATAATACCTCCTTGTGAACCGAGAAGTACGAGCATGCAATCTCCTCGAATGCTATGTTCGGCGTATCATGTTTGCAAGGCGGCCGACTCGGCTTGCTAAGGATAAAGGATTGCAACCTAGGGGGGTCTCCCGTTATATACTCGATGCTACGGGGATCACAAATCTGTACTAGTGCTGTCTAATGCCGAAGCTAACGATAACTGCTAGGTTTAAAGACGCCAGAACATGTCTCTAGCCTAGACCTTCAGGTTATGATCATTAAGTGTCAAATGTCCCTTAGGTTAATTGAATTCATTTTAAAGTTTATCTTGAGTTATGTTTTAGTTTTTAGGTCTTAGCGATGTGACTCGAAAAACCTCAAGTGTAACTAAATGAGACAAGATACTTTCAATTCAATGAAATACCTACACTAGAGAGGGTAGAAACTACACAATCAAATGCAAACAACCATGCAATTGAAAGTGAAATGATATTTCACTACCTTACTTTTTCGAAAAATAAACTAATGAAAAATGCATTCCAATTCCTAATTTCCTGACAAGCACATAACCAACAGTCCTTTCGAAAGCAAAAAGAGCTTTTTTCCTTTCCCAAATGCCAATGCAATTATAGTCTTTTAGTGATGCAAGCTATCGTAGCACAATGATGCAACAAACTAGAATTTCATACTTTTTCATGAAATAATGAAATAAAATTTTCGCATACAACACTTAAATGAAAAAGTCTTCAAGACAATCAACTCTTCAAGCAGATGAAAACATGAAAAGAGAGGCTCATTCAGACTAATGTAGCACCGAATTTACCAACAACAAGACAAGAAACGTAATCCTTACCAGAAAAGAAATGTTTAGACAAGTAAATGAAAACTTTTCAAACTTGTTTAATAGAGGTCAAAATCGAAAAAGACCACAAACGAAATGCAAGGAGTAAGTACACCTACAACTCGACTTACTGAGTTCACAAACAGCTGAATGGATGACACACTAGATGCCCTATTGTCACTGACCACCCAATGACTCAAGAAATCAAGCAGAAAGATGATAAGCCAACAAGCAAACAAAACCAAATGAAAATCATATTTCTAGTCAGGGAGAAAACAGTCTAAAAGGCTTACAAGATCAAAATCATAAGAGAAAAACACACTGGCCAAGATTGGGGAAAACCCCTAATCTTCACTTACAGGCATTGGCGCAGTTGCCAAATTGACAACAAGTGCTAGAGGCTGGTTGACGCGAGTGTTTCTTAGAAAATTGTGCTGATCGGTGTGACTATCGGCAGATTAAACGTGTTGATTGAGGGAGCCAAGAAAAAAATAAAAAATTTTGAAACAGGGACCAAATCTGCTACTATGAATTTTAGACTCAAGCTAGTAAGAAAGAGAAAAGGAACATAACCAAAGGGAAAATTGGAACTAGAAAAGTTCACAGGAAATCATGAAATCGAAGAGAAACAAAAAGATTGGGTCCCCAAAGGAGTCGCCAATTTGTGGTGAATTAAAATTATAAGTGCGGACACAAACAAATTCCTCTAGCCCAATAATGGGTCTAGCCAAAACTGATACATTCTATGGAATATTTCCTTTGGTTATAACCAATTAAGAGGGCCTACCTCTTAGTACGCTTATCCCGTTTGATGATGTCCTTGCTTGCTCACTCTAGCTATCTCTCGCTTCCTTCTTCAAACACCCGAAACAAGTAAACAACGACAAACAACAATCGTGATAATAGCCAAATTGTAATTGAACCTACTTAAGAAGTCAAGAAACATTAAGCCATGAATATGTAAGATGACAAATCATGTAGGAAATCAATCGATAGTTGCATATATATTGAATCAAGAAGAGATTACAACCATTGCCTTGACGTTGTTGTTCTCCTCTGACAAGATCAGGTTCCCACACACTTTTGCTAGCATTCCATGATGGCCTCAATAAACAATAGTTTAAGGCTCTTCCCTTTAGGCTTCACTCCAAACCAAATCACACTTATCTCTTACACAACTAGAGAGCTACAACTATGAATAGCTTGTTGTTTACTCCAAACCAAAATAGCACTAGCACACCAACATTAACACTAGCTTGTGTTTGGGAAGAAGGGAGGTTTATATAAGATGAATGGATGGGAGATTGATCATCTTCTCATGGGAGAAGGTCTTATCCCTTGAGGTAGTTCCATCATTATAGGGGAGAGGAGCCCAAACTGACATCCTTGACCCTATCCGGTGAAACCATTTACTAGACTTCCGTTACAAAGCTTCTAGAGCTGGAAGCTTCGACTCTTAATTTAAAAAACTTTCCATAACAGGACCAACGCGACTGGAACACAACTCAGTCGCTCTGGTCGGTGCTAGGGACAATGCTAATCTCTGCACATCGACGCGGGGAAGAAAAAGGCCATTAGAGCTGGTCTTGTAAACTGGGCAAAGCAGAAGTTTTAGGGGAAATGGTGCAAAATGGGATTGATCTGCTGATGAAGAGGGACATAATGGGGGTTCCTTCATGAAGGGAAAGCATGTAGAGTTCAGGTCCCGCAGGATCAAGGAGCGGGGAGTACAGGGACAGTGACAAAATGCTGTGTAACAATTGGTCATTCCTTCCTTGGTTTGATGTTGTTAATGTCCACTTTAACAACTTCATGGGGATACAATATGACCCAAATATTTCATTTCTGGAACCCCAAAGGCACACTTGGAATGCTTTGTATATAGTTGTTTCTCTTTCGATAGGGTTAAGACCCTGCCAACATGTTGTGAATTCTCTTCCTAAGATTTGTTGTAGATTAATATGGCATAAAAAAATACAAACATAAATTTTCTAATTGTTTGAAAATAAAATTCATCAAGCTTTGAAATGTTGAAGGTGCATTAATAAGTCCAAATATCATAATAAAAAATTCCTAATGACTTTCATGTGTTCTATTTGTTTTTTTGCAGATGTCTTCTTGCCTCGTTATGCTTTGATGAATTTCAGAATGGAGAACCAACCTAGTAAAAAAATTGCTCCATGAAATTCATCTAATAATTCATCAATGACATGAATAGGATACTTTGATTATTATTTTGTTGAGTTGTCTATAATCTAGACTCAAATACCATGAACCATCATTTTTATAACCATCGCTACTGGTGAAGAGAAAGCACTTTAGCTGGGTTGAATGATGTTATCCTCTAACATTTCTCAAACCATACCCTTAATCTCTCTCTTCTGTGCATATGGATACTTGTAAGGCCTTATGTTACCTGGTACACTTCCATGTTGCAAATAATAGCATGGCCATGATCTTGAGTCGATGGAAGACCCTTAGACATATCTCCAAATATGTTTGAATGTTTATTGATAAATTATTGGAGATCCACTAGAGAAAAGGACATACATGTTTGAACATATAAAGAACACAATTTTGCACTACTACATATAGGAATAAATTTCGATGAAATAGTATGACAGTACAACTAAAATCAGCCATACCATAAAAATACAAGAATAACGTCAATTTTTAAATTTAATATTTTTCCGAATCGACCTGCATTCATTAGTATTATGATGAAATATCTCAAAGTTGTCGTTCTTGTGACGATTTTGCTAGTTCATCTCAATACTAACGAAAAGACCAATTCATCACAGTTATGACGATGGAACTTTGATTCATTGAACTATTTAAATGACGAATAAATTTCTATTGAGAATTTATGGCTTGCAAAAACCCAGAACCCAAAAACCTCCAATGGTAAATTGACTCTATGACCTCAATTTTACCAGAACTACTGTAACAATATTAATAATCATTAGTTTGTTATAATTTTTATTTAGTTTTATTTTTATTTGATAGAGTCAAAATGTTTACATAACATAACAGGACATTACAACACATCTTGCATACTGGGTTGGAGAGCGTCTCTTGGTACTATAATATTTAAGTAATTCAAATTCTATATATTTTTTAATATTTTCACTTTAGAAACAATGTTATTCAATTCTAAATATGAAATTGATATATAATATTTAAAAAATATTAATAGCAAAAGAGTTTAATAGAGGTCATAAATCAAATATTTCAATATGTATGTTAAGTAAAATATTTTAACATCAAACGGAGAGAGAAAGAAGGAGATACTTCTTATTTTGTTAATTTGTTATTTCTAATTTAAACTATGAGGGAGATTGTAATTCCTTCAATGTTTACTATGGAGTTGACATTTTAAACAATATTAATTAAAAAATTAATTTAATGTGTGTATGTAGAGATAGTAAAAGTAATTAAACATGTGTGAGTATATATATATATATATATATATAGAGAGAGAGAGAGAGAGAGAGAGAGAGAGAGAGAAGAGAGAGAGAGAGAGAGAATTAATTAATATTAATTAAAAAATTAATTTAATGTGTGTATGTAGAGATAGTAAAAGTAATTAAAACCCTAATTTGAGGATCATCGCTCCCCTGACATTGGCAACTCGTGATGGTCACTAACTTCACTTCACTAGCCTCTCGCTTCCAGCGTGCTTTTGGATTGGATACTTGCGATGATCCCTAAAAGGAAAATTTTCCCAAAGAGGACAAGAAGCTTCGTGATATAGAGGCTTCGAGAACGATAAGTTGGAGGTTGTTCGGTGTGGATGAGGTTGAGTTCTCTCAACTTGGCCTTTTGGTCTTATCCTTATGAGCTACCTCCTTGAGATGAGGGCTTTATCCTATATTTGAAGAGATCCTAATTCCCTTTCCCTGCCTATATATTCATCTTTTCCCATTCCCAAATGGTTGGTCTTTGGTTATTTGCACCCTTATGCTGAGATAGTGCCTACATGCTACTCATTTGGCTTGGAGAAGGAGTTCTTGGAGAGCTTGAGCTTGGACTTGGACATTCACTCAAGGAGAGCTTATTGATATCAAGACTTGGTTGTATGCTTCCTCTTTTATTCTATTAGTATATACAATTGCTGGTTCACTTTCCATAAATGTGTGTGTTAATGCATCATTTATCTTAATGCTCCTTGATCTATTGAGTGGATTACTTTCAATTATGCTATTTTTATTTGTATGCTTTGTTGTGTCTTTGATCTCTTGTGCAAACATTCAAACATTGTGAGAAGTAGGACTGAGCCCGAGGCGTAAGTGATTCAAGGTCTTCAACAAAGGAGGACATTATAGCATCAAGATGAGGTAGGCCATCTTCCCTTTTCTCATTTCGATTGTAATTTAGGAAAGTGTCTTGTAGATTGTCAAGTAGGTTGCTAGTCCCACTCAATGGGCTAGAGGGATTGTCTCTGTCCGCAGAGAGGATTTACCTAGACAACATGCTAGTAAATGACATATCAATCCATGATAAACATTAAAACACTCACTCTAGAGTCCAAGAACCATTTTACATTGCCTAGATTTAAAGAAGAAGGAAATTAATAATAATAATACAACAACTAAATTAAAACTTTATTTTTAATTATTAATTATTATTGTCATTATTATTAATTAAAAAATAATATATGAGTTAAGCAATATTATTAACCCTGGAGATTCAACCCCACTTTACCATTGAAGTTCTTGACTTGTAAATAGTTTTTTTACGATAACAAAGCCAATACCATGGCTTATCAATACCACATACCCAATATGACAAATGTTGATATCGCATTTTCTTTAATTAATTTCAGATAAATTAATTAAGAGCATAACAATCTTGGAGATAATCTTAACCTTAATATGTGTATACTTCTATGAATATTACAACATATTCCATGGAGGTTAAATATGTAAGGCCTATTCTAAAGTAGACATGCCTATCGGGATAATAATACCTGCATAAACAAATAAAAAAATAACACTAACAAAAAAAATCACCATGGACCATAAAGAAAATACTTCATTTTTTACCTTAATTTTACATCAAATTTATATAGAGAAATAAAGTAGTTGAAAGTAAAAAAGTTACTTTTTAGTATGAGAAAGATATGTACTTCACTCACTACTTGATATGGAGTTGAAAAATGACACGTAAAAATTATATTAAAGTAATTCAAATTAATTATTTTTACATTTTCACTTTCCATTGCGAATGAGATGTGTAATTTATTTCATTCTTAATATGAAATTGATATATAATATTTTAAAAGATATTAATAACAAAAAATTCTTGATATGGAACATAAACCAAATATTTCAATATGCGTGATGAGTAAAATATTTTAACATCAAAGTGAATCAAAACTCATTTTCACATCTTAAAAAAAAGAAAATATATGTTAAAGACATTTTGAAAATTAGTGACGACTACAGTTTATACAACTCACTTATCAATGGTGAATTTTGGATATTTAGAGAAGACATATGTTTTTATTGAAGGAATTCAAGCCTCAGTTTCGAATAGTGCCATGTTGAAATCCAGATTTGTTCTTCCGACTGTTCGAGAAGCTTCGACCCTTAATTTTCCTTTGAAAGAAGATTCCTTCAACTATGAAAAATTGCTTTCAGATTAGGGTATGGTTTGAAGATTTAATGAGTTTTGGTAGTGATTAACCAATCTCCACAAATGGATTTATGATATGTGGAAACCCATTTTGATTGGTGATTTGAATATTTACCGCTTAGAGAGGGGTTTTGTAGCTGTGGTTTTTGATAATATTGAGGCTAAGAAGAATATTTGTGAATTCGGGCCCTAGTTTTTGGGCAATGCTGGCCTTTTCATGCAACCCTTGTCCCTCATCTTCAATTTTATTATGGAGTCAATATCCATGACTCCTGTTTGGGTAAGGGTCCCAAACCTTCCCCTACATCTTTGGAACCTCTCAATGTTATCTTCCATTAGTAATGCAATAGGGAAGTTTTATTTCCACAACCCAGAATATGAAAACTTTTATAAAAACCACTTATACTCGAATATGTGTTGATATGGATTTCAACAAGGGTTTCCCGATTAGATTAATTTGAAAGCTCAAAACTATGTGTGGGTTTATAAGATCAATTATGAAAATGTTTCACTTCAATCTCAAGTGTGTTATGAAATAGGGAAAGTAATAAAAAATTGCCCAAAGTGTTTGTAGAATAACAAAGTCTAGAAAATAATTCGAGGAGAAAATTGTGGGAAAGAGCTTAGATTGAACACTATATGTTATACAAAGAAGAAAAGACTCAAGGTAAGAAAGAATAAAAGGAAAAATAAGAAGAATTTATTATCAAAGATGATTCATCAAAGGGAAGAAAAACCGATCAAGAAGAAGTGTATGAGGACCCTCTGGATTCAGTGACAATGGAAGTGCAACATACTCTATTGAAAATTGGATCCCTCTCTTCAATTTTTCAAGGGAAAAAGCCAAAAAAAAATCTTCATGGGCAGATGAGGAAAATAAGGAAGAAACTGAAGACAACAACGCCCAGTCATCGAAGGGTGATCCATTGGACATAACACAAAAAGCGGGTTGGATTCAAGTGGGGAAGAAGGGAAAAATTATTTTGCCAAGTAAAACCAAAATCCAATCAAAATTAAATAAAAGAGTAGTGAAAAATGGGATGTAAATGTATTTGGATCTTAAGAGTATTTGAATTTTTTTAGCTAGAACAATGTTGATAAATCAATAGGCTTGTAGATTAGGGTTGATTTCTCTTACTTGATAATTACTTGCGAATTTGTTGGTTTCTTTATTAAATTTTTATGTTCTCTTTTTCATTAAGTAATTACCAAAAGTACAAAAAGAGATAAGAACACAAAGACATAAGCTCCAAGCCAGGGCAAAAACCCTAAAAGGGGGAAAATCCAAGAAAATCCTCTTCTTATCAGATCAAAGTGCTATATCGAAGACCCAATGATCTGGAATTAAAATTGAAGGTTTCATATAAAGTTTTGCAAGATAGTTTATGTATTATGGGCAACGGATATTGATTGCAAAAGCACACAAACTAAGTTAATTTTTGCAGATTTTAACAATTGAAAATGGACAATAAGCAACATCGAAAAACAACAATTTGATGATGGAGTTCACCCCTCCTAGGCTACGTCTCCATGTTCAACTTCCAATGGTATCCCTTTATATTATATGATCAAATGTGAAATTACATCAACATACAATGCTCAAATTGAAAAAATAACACTGTCGTTGCATCTAGAATACCCAAAAACCCTTGTGTATGCTCTTCTTGGGCTCTAAAAGGCTGAAAAATCACCAAGTTAGGCCTCTGTCTCCATTCTTCTTACAAATCTGCTCTACAAAACCGACTGCTCTAGAAAACCGAGCAATAAACTACTCCTTGGACGCATTGGTAAGTCGCTCCGTTAGCCTACCACAGGTCGCGGGTTCAATCCACGTTTTGTGGCGGAGGTTGTGGTTTTACCATTTAAAAAGTAAATAATTTTTTTATTGTGGGTCGAGCCCCCCTTCGAGCTTTGCGCCCCTGGTTCCTCAGTGCCACATGGACGTGGTTGGTATGCCATGCGCCCTAGCCCCTTGTCCCTACCCCGCCGATCATGTGATAAGCTTTAGTGTCGAGCCCTTATCCCTCTGCTCATTCCACTGTAGCCTCAAATCCTCGTGGTCACAACGTATATAGTATGTTCTAGGGTTGGGCCAGTATGGTGCACCCACTGGACCAACTCTCTGCCCAATGGCTCCAACGATAAACTTTAAATGTATCCCATCCTCTATGTTAATCAGGTCATGCTTGTGGTTCAACAGTGGAGCGGTGAGTTTTTTTGTTAGAGGTTTTATGTCCGATTCTCATGGAGGCTGGTCGGTCAACCCCCAACCAATTTTGGTCCAATCCATGGAGCCACGTGATTGGGCTACATGTCACCCAACCATTGGCCCAATTGTCAAAACCATATTGGCTTATCACTATCCAATCATTGGATGTCATGTGTTGACTCGTCAAGGGGCCCCTTGTTTGGTCCATACACCTAGTCACTTGATGACATCATGATGATTTCATCGTATGAAATTCCATGTGGCAACTGTACATTGTCCAATCAACCCTGCAAGTTGACATTTTAACTGTTTACCAAAAACTTCAGAACACGATAACTTCCTCATTAGTATCAGATTGAGATTATTCAAACGTTGTTGGAATCAGAACAACGATATCTACAATTTGGAGCCGATTTCAAGAGAATCTTAGCACTTTAATTTTTGAGCATATTTTTGATGCCCTAGATCATTCCTCCACATTGAAATATTTTGGACCATCAAAAGTCTGTTTTTTACTCAGAAAGTAAGTGAGGGTATAACTCCCTCACTTTCTCGATCTCTATCCACGTTGCCTTACTTGGATTGGTACCTTTGAGCCCCACTTGAAGATACTCCACATTGACTCTGTTTGAAGTCCTTATCCTCCTATCAAGAATTGAGTCTTCTTGCAACTCATTTAAATATTCAGGAGAAAAATATTCTATAGATGGAATCTAAATATTCTCTTCTTGATCATCAATTATAGGAGGCTCATACAATCTCAAGTTTTCCACATTCACAATAAAATAAATCTTCATGTAAGATGGGAAATCTAATTGGAAAGCGTTGTTACCAATCTTCTTTAAGATTTTAAAAGGACCATATCTGATTGGCTTGAACTTTTTACTTTCACCTTGTAGTCTTTCCTTATATATGTACAACCAAGCTTGATCTCCCACTTGGAAATCATGATCAAACCGATGCTTATCATGTCTTGCTTTGTACTTGGCTTTGCTATTCTCCAGCTGTTATTGTCCCCTTTGATGCACTAGCTGAATTTATTCAATGAAATGCTTGGCTTTATCCACATCACTATGCCCATTTATTTCAATATCTTTAGTAAAGATGAAATGGAAAGGAGACTTTTTCAAATAATCCAAACAAGCTCAAATGGAGATACTTGTGTAGATGAATGTTTGTCACGATTTTAAGAATTATAGATGTAATGAAAATGCTCATCCTTTAGTTTAGGGTGCTTACCAAAATATCCTTGAAGGAGATGCACTACTGTTCTATTCACTACTTCTATCTGGCCATCGGTTTTTGATGAAATGCGGTGCTATTCTTCAAATTTGTGTTCACTAGTTCCCATAAAATTGACCAAAACTTCTCAATAAATCGAGAATCTCAATAAGAAATAATATAAGTGGGTAACCCAAAAAGAACCCATACGTTTTGGAAGAACATCTTTGCAGTTTGTTCAACTGTAACATTTTTCTTACATGGCATCAACACAGACATTTTGTTGAAACGATCCACTACAACATATAGATAATCACAACCTTTCCTAGATTGGTATCCCCCCAACAAAATCCATAGAAAGAATTTCCCAAGAACGAGAAAGGATATGAAGTGGAGTGTACAAATCCAATTTCCTACTGCTTGGCTTGCTAGTAGCACACATATAACATCCTTTCACATATCTTGAGATAGTTTCATTCATGCGAGGCCAATAACAATACCTCTGAATTTGAGAAATTATTTTTCCTACACCAGAGTGGCCAACAATAAGAGAAGTGTCGGCTTCCCTTATGAAATTGACTCTTTCACCCTATGGAACACATAACTTTCCCACATGATACAAGAACTTGTTATGAACATGAAAATCCAACTCTTCAACATGATTTCCTTGACTCAAAATTGCATAAACATCTTTAAAATATTCATCTTGAGAATATTGTCAATATAAATTTCATGCATGATTGAGTTGTGCTTAATAATAATAGATGCATTAACGATATGCCTTAAAACATATCTGCAACTTTGTTGTATATACCTGATTACCAAATGAAATTGTTGTAGGAACCCCAACCACTTGAAATGTCTAGCTTGTTGTAGCTTGGTTTGCGATTGTAAATATTGCAAAGGTTGATGGTCGATATGAATAATCGTTTCTTTACCCATCAAATAATGCTTCCATGTCTTCATGTTTTGTACCAAAGAATATGACTCTTTACCATAAGTTGGATAGTTAATTACTGCATTGGTAAAGGTTTGAGAATGATAACATTTTGGCTTACCATGCTGCATCAAAACTGCTCCCATAACATATTCTCTTGCACCAGCTTGAATTCAAATGGATGCTTAAGATCTAGAAGTGCTATGATTGGTGCTATACTAATTTTCTCTTTCAAAGTGTTGAAGGCTTTCTACCACTTGCCTCCCCACTGAAAGTCCTGCTTCACACTTGTTAAACCATGTAATGGTGTTGCAATGAATGAGAAGTTAGCGATAAATTTTCTCTAATATTGGGTTGCTCTGAAAGATATCCTAAACTCTTTTACATTGTTGGGTTTAGGCCAATTCACAATAACATCAACTTTTGAGGGATTGATATTTAATTCACCCCCTCCTACAATATCAAATAAACCAAATAGTTTTTCCCAAATTCACATTTAGACATCTTCAAATACAACTTTTCCTTTTTTAAGACATCTAGAACTTGTTTCACATGCTTGACATGATCTTCATAACTCTGACTAAAAATATGAATATCATCTAAGTAGACTAAGAAAAAATCGTCAGGGAATGGCTGCAATACATCATTCATAACTCTCATGAATGCGACAGTTGCATTGTAAAGCCCAAATGACATAAGTAGCCATTCAAACAAACCTTGTTTTGTCTTTGAAGAAGTTTTCCAAATATCATCTTCAACAATCCTTATCTGATGATAACCACTTCTCAAATCTAACTTAGTAAAGTAAACTAATTCCTTTAACTGATCTAGAAAATCATCAATACAAGGAATATGATAGTGATTCTTTACCGTGATCTTGTTCAAAGATCACAAATCCACACACATGCGCCATGTACCATCTTTATTTGGAACTAAGACAGTAGGATCCCCACAAGGAGATGTGCTAGGCATGATGACCCCTCTTTCAAGTATCTCTTGAATTTGATTCTTTGTCTCTGCATTCTCCAAAACTGACATTCTATACATGCCAATATTTGGAAGTGGTGCATCCTGCTGCATGTGAATCTCATGTCGGATTCCTCTTTTTGGAGGTAACTCGATTTCTTGAAACATATTGTAATAAGTGTTAACAAATTCAACCAATTCATGCTTGAGTTTAGAGTCACACCCTGTGAAAGCTTCATATTCAACAATATCCTTATCTTTAATCATCAACAACACAAAAATCTTACTAGCATTTACAAGTCTTTTCATCTGACCAACAATAACAAGAGTTAAGTTCATCTTCTTGTGATGTGCTATAATAATATACTCAAATCCATATTTAAAAATATGATATTTGTTCTCATGACGATAGAATATGGATATTTGATCATATAAATATGGACTCCCTAAAACAATCCTGAAAATATCAAGCGGTACAACATCAAGCTCTACCTCAATTATAAAATTAGCAGTGATGGTAAGTTTAAATTTACATTTTCTTGTCACTTGTAATATGGCATCATCATATACCCAACCCAAAGGATAAGGTTTAACATGAGGTGTAGTTTCAAGGAAAATCAGCTGCTTAGCCACAAGGAAATTGTCCCCACAAATGCTCTACGCTGGCCCTAGAAACTACATTGTTGGCTGCAAGAAATGACTGTTAGGTCCTCCTCTGGTGCTTAAAAAATTCTAGGAAATTAACCCTGGTCTCCCCACAAATAACCCACCAAAACCCATAAAGGATTTGGCCAAATGCTGACCTCCGAAACTCAGCCTAATTTCCATGCTCTACTCCAGCTGCTAGGTATATCGACTCTCAAGAAAATAACACTGCTGATGGCCCAAAAATTGGTTGTAATTCTCATCAGATTCCCCTTTGGAATTACCCCACAAGTATCAACCCCAATTCCACCTTCTCTTGAGCTCCCATGTGTGATATGAAGGCACCACTACGTAGGCCCATGCAGTACTTGATGGTAGCTGATTGGCACCGTAGTCTCACAAAAAATGGAGTCGAGACAATGCTCCAAATCTCTAGAAAAAGATGGCCATGGGCTTCCCCTTAAATCCTGGAAAGTTCCTAGCTCCATAACCAGATCCTCCAAATGTTGCATATTCCCCTTTCTCTGCCCAACTTGCTGAACCAACTCCAAGACTTTACTAGACAAGCTCCTGGATCAAATAAAATGTAGTGCATATCACCTCATCGGTTTGGCACTCGAAATCCACTGAATGTAAGGTGAGATTCTTGCATGAAAATCTCGTGTGCTCAACAACACATACATACTTGGTTCTCAGTTCAAGCGTGCTAATCAATTGTTAATGTCAAATGATCAAGGATCCCCAAATGATGAATGCATCTCCTATTTTAGTCTGGGCCTCCAATTCTCCATGTGTGTCCCATCCATCTATTTCCCCATCTCTCTTCCCTCCATTAGGGGAGCGTATTTCTCTTTGGGGTGTTCCCCCGCCATCGACTAGCAATTCAATTTTCCTTTTTCCCTTATGTTAGAGCCTTCTTCCACACCAAAATTGCAAGTGGGACCCCACAACCCACTTTTCCTAAGTTGCAACTCAAAAATTAACAAAATTGGTCAAAATTGATATTTCACTTAGGAACCTTACTAAGTGGGAGTATAACAATCCTCCGTGTCAAGATGTTGCTTGTCCTCATGCAATTGCAATGCCAGATGTTGTAATATCTTCTCACTATCCCAAGTAGCATCCTCATCCGACATGTTCTTCCATCTGATTAGGAACTCCTTGATGAATCTACTCCTCAATATTCTGCCCCTTCTCTCCAAGATAGACTCAGGATCCAAAACTATATGTCCACCATCATCGAGTGGGGGTAACTCAATGGTGGTTGTCACATTCTGTCCTAGTAGCTTCTTGAGGAACGAAACGTGGAAGACATTATGCAGCTTCCTCACAGTCGGTAGCTCTAACTCATATGCCACTTCACCAACTCTCCTGGTCACTTGATATGGGCCATAAAATCGTGGTTATAGCTTATGGCTCCTCTTCTATTTCAACGTAGACTGTCTGTAACGCTGAAGGCAGAAGAAGACTAGATCCACCACCTCAAAGTTCCTCTCAAACCTGTGCCTGTCTACATACATCTTCTGCTAGTTTTGGGTCATTTGCAAATTATCTTTGAGATCCTTGAGGATGTTTTGGCTCTCCTGTATCCAAAGTTTTGGCCCTTGGGGCCATGCTATCTCCAAAAACAATGTCAGCAAAAGATAAGGCATCATATCCATATAAAGCATGAAAAGATGACATACCAATGGAAATGTGATAAGTAGTATTCTAGCAATACTCCCCAAAGTGTAGCCATCTTGCCCACGCTCATTGATGCCTTGTCACATAATTTTGCAAATAATCCTCCAACCCTTCATTAACAATCTTGGTCTGACCATCGGTATTCGGGTGGTAGCTGGTGCTGGGTGTAAGCTCTGTGCCCACCAACCTGAAGAGCTCCTTCCAGAAATCCTCCATGAAGTGGCTATCCCTGTCACTCACTATGGTCTTAGGAAGACCATGCAACTGGAAAACCTCTCTGAAGAAAAACTCTCCAATCCAAGAAGCAGAGTACCTCATGGGAATAGCGAAGAAATATGCATACTTCGTCATCCTGTCCACCACCACATTGGTACAATCACGACCTTGTGCCATGGGAAGTCCTATGATGAAGTCCTTCGAGATTCTCTCCCACTTCCCCTCTGGAATAGGGAGTGGCTGTAATAACCATGTTGGATGAGTCAACTCCCCCTTGTTCATCTGGCAAGCCTCACATTCCTGTACATGCCTCAAGACATCCCCCTTAGGGCCCTTCCATGTGAATTTTTCTCCGACTGTCCTGTAATTCTTTAGGAACTCTTGGTGTCCTAAAAATGGTGAATCACGGGTTGCGCAGAGGATTCTCTCCCTCAACTATAAACCTGGAACCAAATGGATGCACCCATCAGAGTAAATAACGTCCACCGTCACACAGTAGTGCTCATCCCAATAAGTACCCTCGAATATCTCACACGTCTGTCGATACTTGGAATACTCCACCAACAACTGTGCTTTCTAGTCATGGCAGATGCTCATGAGGGAAAGTGTCACGATCCTCCTAGATAGGGAATCTTTCACCACGTTATGCTTGCCCTTGAAATACTCTATGTCAAAATCGTAGGCCTAAATCCTGTTGACCCACTTCTGCTGCCTGTCATTGAGTCCCTTATGCCCCAAGAAGTGGTGAAGACTGTTATGATCATTCTTCACTCTAAATCCGTTACCAACCAAATATTGTCGTAACTTGGCCAAAGCATGCATGATGACCAACATATCATTGTCATAGATCGAGTACAACCTCTCATAAGTAAGGAGCTTTTGAATCTTAAAAGATATAGGGTGGCCCCCTTGTGACAAAACTATGCCAATGCCTTCACCCAATGCATCATACTCCAAGGTGAACGAATGAGTGATATTGGGTAGAGCCAATACTCGACAACTTCTCATCACCTCCTTAAGGTGCTCAAATTCTTCATGTACCCTATTAGTCCATGTGAATTCCCCCCTCTTGGTCAAGTATGTGAGGGTTGATGCTAGTTGTGTGAAGACCTTTACAAAATTCCTGTAGTAGGTGCATATGAGGACAAATCCTCTCAACTCGGTCACATTCCGGGGGACTAGAAAATCCCAGATGGCCCTGATCTTCTCCTCATGCACCCACACTCCATCTTCTCCAATCATATACCTTAAGTAGAGCATCTCAACAATCCCAAACTCATATTTGGACAACTTTGCGTAGAACTGCTGCCCCTTCAGAATGCGAAGCACCGCCTCAAGATGTTGCAGGTGCTCTTCCCACATTCTGATATAGATCAATATGTTGTCAAATAATACCAACACAAATCTGCGTAGTTTCTTGAAGAACACATGTTTCATGTAAGACAGAAAGGTGGCTGGGGCGTTGGTCAGCCAAAAGGGCATAACCAAAAACTCAAAGTGGCGATAGTGACATCAAAATGTTGTCTTGGGGATATCCTGATCCCTCACCCAAATCTGATGGTACCCCGAACACAGATTTATCTTAGAGAAATACTTGGCTCCTCTAAGCTTGTCCATAATCTCATCTATTCAGGGAATGGGGTATCGGTTCTTCAATGTCTTATTGTTGAGGGCTCTGTAATCGATGCACATCCGAACAACTGATGAAGCAAAGGGACTAGAGTTGGGCATGATGTGCCCCAATGCCAAAAAATCATGAATAACCCACTCAATCTCATCCCGATAAGCTTTGGGATGTCGGTATGGAGTCGTAATCACAACATGCACTATTGGTTCGAGCTCAATAGTGTGCTCAAATCCCCTTTCAGGTGGTCGTCCTTGCAAGATTTCCCAAAACACTGCTGGGTACCTGTCTAAAATATCCTGTACATCAGGGTGTGGTGGTTGGGGTTTACCCCCTGCATCAAATATCCTCAGCTCCATGACCCACTCTATATCACCATGTCTCAAATTGACCTCCATCCCGTGCGTTGACATTTTCTGTGGGGGGGTATGAGTGCATGACTCTCAATAAAACCCTCTTCCAGTCAGGTCCTATGAACTCTATCTCCAACTTCTACAAGTCAGTAGTAACACACCCAAGTGAGTACAACCACTGCACACTAAGTACCACGTTGGTGTCGGGAAATTCAGCCACAAAGAAATGGTCTATTATAGAGTATTTACCGATCAATACTGTCATCCTAGGAACGTATCTAGTGCACTGCATGGTATGGTCTCCTGCTACTATAACAACCCTAGTGGAAATTCCATGTAATAAATGTTAAAAACAATAACCATGGATGAATGGGACACTTATTCCAAGCTGAATGTTGGGCAAGACATCCTAGGGGTTGTTTATTTGGTTGTTTATGGCTAAGGAAATTGGAAAAAGCAATGGCTAAGGCATTAAAGGCATTTTGGCACATTTATTTAAGAAAATAATGGAAATTAGGAGAAAAAGGACGTGAAAGGTCACATGTTGTATGTGAGGAGGA
This sequence comes from Pinus taeda, assembly GCA_000404065.3. Classification (NCBI taxonomy): domain Eukaryota; kingdom Viridiplantae; phylum Streptophyta; class Pinopsida; order Pinales; family Pinaceae; genus Pinus; species Pinus taeda. Next base: position 135,891 of record APFE030556544.1, on the reverse strand, counting down.
AAATGAAGAAAATAGAGGCTTCACCCATAAAAATGATTCTAAATATTAGTTTGTAACCTTTTGTCAGTTCAGTGTATGATCTCTCTCATTTCTTTGTTTCTCTCTCTCATACTCTTGGATACTTAGAGTTTTCTTAGAACACTCTTGGAGGGTGTGGCATACTTGTATTCTTGAAGAAAGAAGGCAAAGGAAGAGAATGAAAGTACACGAAGACATAGGAATCAACAAATGCATCATATTTTCTTGTAGGTACCGAGTTGCATGTATGATTTTTTCACAAGTTTTGGCATGCATGGCATATGCATGTGGTTTCTTGGTTGTGATCTGTCATTGGCATGGAGGATTTCCTAGATATATAGTGGATTTCCTAGCCTTTCCATTTCTTGGATAGCCATGGTGATTGTGAGTTTACTTTCATTGGTTTTTTTTTTGGTTGGTTCTCGGAAGCCCTAGTTGGAAAAATGCTCTGGAAGCCCTTGGTGGGTTGAGTTACTAGTCAGAGAACATGAAAGCTAGAGTGGATACTTTTATTCTTAAAGGCAAAGAAAACATCTAGTGGGAAGATGCGAAGAATGTCAGAGATATAAATGAGGAAGATCTGACTTGGAGTGAATTTGAGCGGATATTGAAGAATAAGTATCTGTCAGAGAGATACTTCGATGACAGGGAAAACTAATTATATGAACTAAAAATGGGATCCATGACAGATGATGAGTACATCAATAAGTTCTTGGAATTGTTGAGGTATGTGCCTTACCTTAAGAAGGAGAAGGCTAAGATTCAGAGATTCATTAGTGGATTACCGGTTGCATTGAAAGACAAGATTGAATTCGATGAGCCTAGATCATTGGAGGAGGCCATTCGAAAGATAAAGAATTTCTATGAGCAATTGAAGCACATAACTTAGATGATGCCAGACTGGAGAGGTAATTAAACGAACAAAGGAAAATGGGATAAAAAGCGAGCAAGGCTATAGGGTACAAATAACAAGGAGATTGGTACAACACCTAAGAGGTTCAATGCATCATATAGAGGACAGGGACATAGAGCTGAAGAGAAGAACACAGATGGAGGCTAGAAGCCTGTAGAGTGTTAGACTTGTGGCAATGATCATCACAGGAGAGATTGTCCACAAAATCTGGGTGGTAGACCCTAGATATACAGTGCACAAGAGGCACAGACTGTTGGAGATATTGGCCAGAGTATTCCTTGTATCTATGCATCGATGGACAATAGACATGCAGAACATCATGCATCTATCATTAATATGGATGGTAATCTTTGTGATCAAGTTATTTCTATTTTGATTGACTCTGGATCTAATTATAGCTATGCTAGTCCTAGCTTGGTGGATAAGTCTGCGTTGAATAAGGAGTCTCATGTAGAGTCTTGGTTAGTGCAGTTGGATACAGCTACGAAGAAGCAAGTTCATCATTGGATAAGAGCTTGCACATTTGAATTAAATGGTATGCTTGCCGCAACACATTTTAATGTTTTACCATTGTGTTCATACAATATTTTATTGAACATGGATTGATTGTATCTACATAGAACCAAGGTGGACTACTATTATAAAGCTATTGAGTGTGTTGACGACAATGGAGAACCAAGAGTCTTGCAGGGTAAGAAGAAATCCACATCAATTAGGATGGTGACAACTATGCAAGCAAAGTGTAGCCGCAGGAAAGGGTGCAAGCTATTTGCAGTACATATTTCTAGTGATAAGGGTAAGGAGGTTAAGGATGCAGATGTGTTGAATAAGTACCCGGTTTTACAACATTTCAGGGATGTATTTCATGAGGACATTACAGAGGGTAAACTCCAACATCGAAATCACCTTATAGGATGAATTTTATGTTGAGTTAGTGCCAGGAGAAACTCCAACATCGAAAACACCTTATAAGATGAGCACACCCGAGTTGGTTGAGTTAAAATTGCAACTGAAGGAAACTTTGGACAAACGATACATTAGGCCAAGTGTATCACCTTGGGGCGCACCAATTTTGTTTGTGAGGAAGAAAGATGGTACCCTCAGACTATGCATTGACTACAGGAAGTTGAACAAAGTGACTATCAAGAACAGGTACCCTTTGCCAAGGATTGATGACTTGTTCGATTAGTTGAAGGGAGCATCAATGTTCTCGAAGATTGAATTGAGATCCATATACCATCATGTACACATCAAAGAGGACGACATATGCAAGATTGTGTTCATGACCAAGTATGGACATTATGAGTTTGTTGTTGTTCCATTTGGCTTAACTAATGCTCCATCTACATTCATGTGTTTGATGAATAGTGTGTTGCATCCATATGGGATAATTTTGTTATTGTGTTCATTGATGATATACTGGTATATTCTAAAAATGAGGAAGAACATACTGAGCATTTAGCAACAATGTTGAGGTTGTTGAGAGAGCATCAATTGTATGTTAAGCTCAGAAAATGTAGTTTCTTTTATATGGAGGTACACTGCTTGGGACATGTTGTCTTCAAGGAAGGCATTGCAGTAGATCTAGAGAAGATAAGGGCCATCATGGAGTGGGTAGCTCCTAAGAGTGTGGATGAGGTGATTTTTCATGGGTTTGGCAGGTGATGGGCCTCTAAATTAGACATAAATTAAGGTTCATGCCTCTGAATTAAACATAAATTAAGGCCCATATGACCATACTTCAACACATTAAATCTCTCTTTTTGCATTAGATAATGTATTTTTAACTTTAATATGTTAATTAGGAAGGTTTATAAATAATTTCATATTTGTGCCTAATATTCTTTATTTTTTTGGAATATTATGAGAATAGGGACTTGCTCCCTACTACAGGAGGATCAATATTAAATAAGAAATCAAAAAGATATTATGGAATTATGGCACATATTGTGGAACTCCAATGATCAAGAAAATCTAGGAATGTGTTCCCTGCCATTTATGCAGATTCCTAGTATTGGGAGCCAGATCCACTAATCACTGGATTTTGGTGGGGAAAGCTTCCTCCTTTCATGGGGAATGATTCATAATCATTTTTAATAAGTACCAATTCAAATTTTCATCTAGGGGTAGATTTTTATTAGTCTTCTTGTGGAGAGAACTCATATTTTTGCAACTCCATTATATTTTCTTGCAGGGATGTAATTGTATTGGTGAAAATAATGAATATTGGTGTCATGTTCAACTTATAAATCTTGTTCTCCTCCATAGGTCTCTGAGTTTCCTCGGGCTTGGCTATCCTGGGAGCCTCAGAGCCCTTTTGTATCATTTTCTTTTCTTCTTGTCACTTCTTATTCACATGCATCTCTTGTTCTTGTTTCTTTCTATTTCTGCGTTTATTATTAATGATTTCTTGTTGTAGTATTGGGTTAAATAGTTAATGTAATTTCCTTTGCAGGATCACAAGAATCATTTAATCATTGGAAAAGATTTTGAAGGTCATAGTAATCATTGAGCTACTTGGATTGATTTTCTTATTCCCAAATCTAGATTTCTGGAACTCCTCTGTGACAAAGAACAATGAATTTCTGCTATTTTTTAGAGTATTCTTACGAGCTTCAATTGAGTTGGTTACACTTTCATTAGGTCACAAAACATTCTATTTAATAAAAAAAATTACCCCATTGCATTTTCACTTGATTAGGTTAGGCATTTTATAGATTTACTAGCTCACTAGTTCTCGAATGTCTGGATTTTAGACTAGTAATTTTTAGTTATTTTTTTAGCATGGGTTAATTGTATTTACGTTTCTTAGGATAAGTTGCAATTGTAATTTCTGATCTTTTATATTTCATACTAGTTTAAAAGAACTTTTGTATTGATTTCAAGCACTTCCATTCATGCACCTAGCCATTAGATGGTAACAGTTCTGTTTTCTTCCATTTAATAAATCTTCCCTATGCATAGATGAATTTGTGTATAGATATAGACAAGAATTTGTGTTTGTGCATGAGATTATACATTTCATGGAGACCTCATCTAGTTCGTCTCATCCAAGCCTCATCCACTCATGTCACCAAAATCCACTAAAATCTCAATCCGAATTCTTGTTTTATAAGCAAAAATTATCATTTCCATTGAGCAAATCCAACCATCTTGAAGCCCTTTCTTTAGTTCCGGGTAGTGTGCACCACCTCCATGCCTTATTCTTCCATTATCCACCTTTCCTGAGATTCATTCCACCTTCCAGACCACTTCCTAAGCTTTCAACCTGTTCCTGTAGTAAACCAGGGGATCCTGTAGGAGAACTAGTACATCCTGTAGGAAATCCTGTAGCAGCCTATTTTGAGCCCGAATTGAGAAAAATCATCACTGAAGCTAGGATTAGGCCCCTAATTGAACTCCATGCCATCAAGACCATTGTAATCCTCTTCCTCCATCCCTGTCTCCCCTACCAAAGAACATGGAAATATTAGCATTTGAATTTATGAAACAAAACAGATTAAAAAAATAGTTCTTTTATATTCACACATGCACATAGTAGTTAATACTCTTTAGATCACACTCCATGCTCAGTTAGGTTAAGTAACCACATGTGATAAATAGGGTTCAACTAGGTTTATTTTACATTTACTTCATGATCTTTATGCAATTAGAATAGGTTTCTTTCCTTATACTTTATTTCTTGCAATAGGTTAAGGTTTCCATTTCGAGCATTTCATTTTCTGCAATTAGTTTAAGATTTGATTTCAATACATGCACTCCATTACATCATGAAAACAAAGGAAGGACACATTGTATGTTGCACATATAGTGCCGATACCTCTTAAGTTTATATGAACCCCAGGTTGATAATTAAAGTCAGTAGCCTTGGGAGTTACAACATTCTTGTTGCAATACCAAGACTCATCAACATGATACTATAGAAGGTTCATCACGAACTTCTCACAAATTTCTTACACCATGACATCATTGCAGAGGAAAGGTAAGAAGTTCGAATGGACTAAAGAGTGTGAGGCTAGCTTTGAGTAGCTTAAAAAATTTCTAAGACATATTGTAGATCTAGACAAAGAATTCGTAGTATGTACATATGCTTATAAGAGAGGACTTGGTGGAGTCCTTATGTAAGATGGATAGGTGGTATGTTATGAGTCTCAAAAACTAAATGAACATGAGCAAAACTACACAATGCATGATCTCGAGTTGGCAACGATTATAAATGCATCGAAGATATGGAGACACTATTTTCTTGGTAGGAGGTTTGTGCTTATGAGTGATCACATTGGGTTGAGGAATTTGTTCAACCAGATGAATCTGAATGCCAGGCAGGCTAGATGGTTGGCCACAATCAATGAGTTTGACTTCGAGATCAGGTACATAAAAGGTAAATAAAACAGGGTGGCAGGCTCAGTAGACGAATACTGGTACATCACTTGGAAGCTATGAGCTCTTATGGGACATATTTACAGGACACGATCTTGCGGGCGGGACAATAGGATGTCAAATACATGGAGATTGTGCACAGGTTACAATAGAGTACAGGTACAAGTACATGTGATGGAACAAGTACGGTATAGGTAGTGGTACAAGTACAGGTGTAGGTGCACAGGGCTTGGATTATTGTCTTATGACAGATGGATTTGTCAGGTTCTGAGACAGGATATATGTGTTGGATGGCAGTGATCTAAAGAAGGGGATCTTGAGGGAATTTCATGTGAAACCGTATTTAGGTCACCCAAGTTACCAGAAGACATTGACTGCAGTGAAGAGATCTCACTATTGGCCAAACTTAAAGAGGGATGTAGCAGAGTTTGTGGCTAGATGTTTCGATTATCAGGGAGAGAAGGCAGATTGAAAACATCTAGGTGGACTGCTACAAACGACCATGATTCCGGAGTGGAAATGGGAGGTCATTTCCATGGAATTCATCACATGGTTGTCGAAGGCAGTGAAGAAGCATGATTCCATCATGGTCATTGTGAATAGGTTAATAAGGGTTGCACACTTCATTCCCGTGAAGTCTACATTCTCAGCTAGTGTTGTGGCACAGGTATTCATTAAAGATGTGGTGAGACTACATGGTGTCAAGAAGAATATAGTGTTAGACAGGTATACGAAGTTCACTTCCAAGTTTTGGAAGGATTTATTTGCAGGTTTGGGCATAGAGTTGGCCTTTATCACAACTTATCGTCCACAGATAGATGGACATATAGACAGGGTCAACATGATATTAGAGGACATGTTGAGGATGTATGTGGTGCATCAGTAGCGGAAGTGGGAAGAGTATATCCCTTTGGTCAAGTTTTCATATAACAACAGTTATTAGGATTCATCGAGGATGAGTCCTTTTGAGGCATTGTATGGGTAGAGTTGTAATACTCCCATTAGTTGGAGTGATCCAGTTAGCAGAGTATTGATTGGACCAAATATGTTGTTCAAGGAGTTCTAGGTTGGGGAACAGGTGTACTTGCACATCAAACCGAAGAAGAGCTTCTTATGGATTGGCTCATGTGCGAAGCTAGCACCACGGTTTTGTGAAACCTTCAGTATCACTGAGAGGATTGAGCAAGTAGCCTATCGACTTTCACTTCCTCTGATAGTGAAAGTCCATGATGTTTTCCATGTCTCATTGCTTAAGAAGTATGTTAAAGATGCTAATGTTGTGATTGATTGGTCTGTATTGCAGGTGGAACCACATGGAGAATTCTTGCAAGAGCCTCAATGTATATTGCAGAAACAGGTGTTCATGCTCCGGAACCAAGCAATTAAGCAAGTTAAAGTGCAATGGAATCACTTTGAGCCTGATGAAGCTACATGGGAGATGGCAGATCAAATGCAGGCTATGTATCCTTCCTTGTTTTTCAATTGAGGCAAATCAACTTGACATGGTGGTTTGGTATTTTCTTCTGGTGGTTGGTATTTGCTTATGGTGGTTTAGTATTTTCTTATGATGGCTTGGTATATGCTTCATGGTGGTTTAATATTTGCTTATGTTGGTTTAGTATATGCTTTCTGGTGATCGATATATGCTTTATGATGTTTTGATGCTTAGATATGATGTTATTATATGTTTTGATATATGATTTGGCATATGTTTTGGTATATATATTTTGATGATGTGGTTATACGTACACCTGTTTATGGATGTAATACCGTAACAACTTGTGTTATAAAGCTCAACTATGTGATATGGATGTCATGTTATTATGCTATCCTGTGGTTATGTTATCTTGATGTTATGATGTTATATGAGTTGGCACTCAACATGATGATCATTGTAAATATCGTAATGAGATGTGTTATAAAGCTCCACTATGCAGTATGCTGTCATGTTGTCATGATGCTTTGTCTTGAGCAAATATTTGATTGTAAATACTGCATCGAGTTGTGTTATAAATATCCATGAGCAGTATGTCTTCTTTTAGTAGGTTTCTTAGGTATATGTGTGATTGAACACTGAGGGCAATGTCCCATGAGACACTTATTCGAAGCTGAATGTTGGGCAAGACACCATAGGGGGCGTTCATTTGGTTGTTTATGGCTAAGGAAATTGGCAAAGGCAATGGCTAATGCATTAAAAGGCATTTTGGCACATTTATTTATGAAAATAATGGACATTAGGAGAAAAAGGAGGTGAAAGGTCACAAGTTGTATGTGAGGAGAAAAATGAAGGAATATAATGGAAAATGAGGAAAATAGAGCCCTCATGCATAAAAAGGTGTTTGAGGATTAGTTGGTAACCTTTTGTCAGTTTAGTGTTGGAGCTCCCTCTCTCTCTCTCTCTCTCTCATACTCTTGGATACTTAGAGTTTTCTTGGAGCACTCTTGGAGGGTGTGGCATACTTGGATTCTTGGAGCGAGAAGGCAAAGGAAGAACATGAAAGCGTAAGAAGGCATCAACATCAACAACTAAATTAGATTTTCTTGCAGGTACTGAGTTGCATGTATGATTTCTTCACTAGTTTTGGGATCCATGGCATATGCATGTGTTTTCTTGGTTTTGATTTGTCATTGGCATGGAATATTGCCTAAATCTACAATGGATTGCGTAGTCTTGCCATTTGGATAGACGTGGTGATTGTGGTTTTACTTTCATTGGTTGTTTTTGGAGGGTTCTCATGTTTTCTTAGCTTGGGTTGAGTTATTAGTCCTGGAAGCCCTGGTTGAATGAACGCTTTGGAAGCTCTGTAACAACTTGGGTTGAGTTACTAGTCTTGGAAGCCCTCGTTGGACAAATTCTTTGGAAGCCCTTGGTGGGTTGAGTTAATAGTCTAGGAAGCCTTGTTTAGAAAAATACTCTGGAAGTCCTGTATAAGTTGTGGGTTGAGTTACTAGTTCTTGAAGCTTTGGTTGGACAAATGCTCTAGAAGCCTTGGAAGGCTTAGATGGAGAAGAATCTGATGATGAATTTGGTGATGTCTATCCGTAAGGTGGAATCACTGTTTGATGGGTCGAAGTGGATGGCCTCTGGAAGCCCTGGATGAGTTTTGATTGATGTATTTTATGAGATCCCACATTCATGTTTGGAATATGGCACGGTGGTGAATGGATGGAGAGAGATTTGGCTCAACCATTCTACGGTTGGGTGGAATGTGGTAGTCCCATCTCCAGTTGGTTCATTGCATTCATTAATGAAAAATCCTTTCCCTTGATTTCCATGTGTAAAGATATTGAGGTATTTATGGATTTCATGGTTGATATGTTTATTGTATTTCTGTTCCTGTTATGCTGGTTATATACACATTTTATGACAACAACTATATATGGCTCTCAACATGATTTTACTTGTATGTGAATGGATAATGTGCATATGACCTAATAGATGATAATGAAACAAATTACATGAGGGAACAATGGTTCATAGTGATTCTCAGATAAGTATGAGATCCCTACACTTAACTCTGTTATTTACTCCTGTAGATTACATGTCGATGATATGTTTCACGAAATGCCTGTCATGGATAGTAAGGATCGAGTCAAGGTATTGAACAAGTATTTGCTTTAGTAATTTCATTGCCATGTTACTTTACTGATTTGAAGAGATGAATCAGTTCTGGGCAGTGTCCTGGGCTTTGAGCCTAAAAAAGTGGCTTAAATCTCGGGGTCGCTAGCACAACATTGACAATTTTGGTCCACAATCACTCGTAGGGAGGGCTATGAGAACGACTTTAGGTTGTTTGTCGCTCCCTTGTCCATAGCATGAGAGCGACTATGGGCCAAGAGACCTAAAACAATAGTGGGACCTAGGGATAGGTTGTCTGAGTGGATGACTTGTCTTCTTAGGGTTTCGTTGACGATGTTGGATGTTTGTATGGTGTGTATCCATCGGTTACACTTCCTTAATGATTTTTAGGTGGTCAAATCATATCATAATGGCCTCTCATTGCATATTTACCCTAGCTGGATGGTTTCTTGGGTAGATGTGGGAGGAGGGTGTTACAGGTACCAGGACCGAGAACCACTCAAAGGACTCTGTGCGTATGGCCCTCCTCTCCACCATCTAGGAATCTACAAAATTGTGGGTGGCCCCACTATCTACTAGCACTGAAACATGTTGGCCCTACATCGTCCCCCTTATCCTCAAAGTGAAGCGATCACCCTTGATGCTGGTAAGAAAGGAACTCCTCGTGTTGGAGGTGCTGTGTCTCCACCTCCTCCTCCAACCATAGGTGGTTACCATCTCAAACACCTATCTCTGGCTCACTATCCTAAAACACCTCTATGAAGTGGGCCTTGCCCTTGGTACATTGATGTCCCAGTGCTGATGGCTCCTGGCAAGTAAAGGACAACTTCCTCTATCGAAGGCCTCATCATCCAACTGCCCAGGCCCCTGAATGTCTCGATGTGGTGGGGGTCTAGTGTCCCTTTATTGGGTGTGGAGCATGATTATATTCTTTATTCAGAGTTATCGCCACATTGGAGCCCGGTTCATAATGTGGTAGCAATGCCGCCCATAAATGTGCGCCGCTAGAGGGGGAGCAACGACGATTATTTGGAGCCCCCTTCCCCCCCTAGCAGGGCGTCCGAAGCTAAAAATAGATGTAAAATTGCCTTGTAAAATGTTGTAATTTTGTATTCAATCTGGGTCATTCATTAGGAAGAAATCTGACGATGGAAGTTATATTTAATTTAGAGTTTTTTCCCTAGAAGGCAACCCCTCACTATATATGATGGAATTGTATTGCGATTGTGTAGATCTGTATTCTAAGCGAGAAAGAGAGAGGATATTGTGTGAAAGCGAAGAGATAATTACATCGGAGTTGTTGTAGGTTGTATCTCTTCATTTTCCTGGATAATACAAAAGGAAGAACTGGTTGTTTCTCTATGGACGTAGCCCAAATTGGGTGAACCACGTATATATGTGTCTCTCTTGTTATTATGTGTTTATATTTATGAAATATCTATGTGTTCCATTGCTCTGTAATATATATTTTATAACACTCTTCCCCTCTACTGAAATACAAACCTAGTGGGTATCTGCGCTCCGGCCCTGGCCAGAGCATCTTGTAAGTCCCATGCTCTATCGACTACGTCTTGCAAAGTGGTAGGCCTGTGGAACTCACCAAGCCTCTAATTTGATCCTATAGCCCTTCCAAAAATAGGAACACCCTCCTGGTCTCTAATAGATCTGGTACCATCACTAATACTCTTAGGAACTTAGAGATGTATGCCTCTACACTACCAGTCTGCTTGACGAGCCACGTCTATTCCCCGAAGAGCTCCTTTGGGTCTCTCCTCTCAAAGCGCTCAAGAACCCTCCATGTTAAATCCTCATAGGCCGTGACTCCTGCATGCCCCATCATGGTCAATCCATGGAACCACCAATCATGGGCTTCTACCTCTAAGTGTATCGTGGAAATCTTGATTGCCTCCACCTTCGCCATCCGGTTAAGTTGGAAATATACATCCAACTTCTCAACCCATGCCCTGACTGAGATTTTAGTTGAGCCATCAAAGGTCAGAAGGAATAAACTTGTGTATAACCTCCTCCATTCCACCCCTTGCTCTTATGGTTTCCTTTTGAGTTGGCATAAGTCTTTGAAGGTGACGACAACTCTTAAATCAAACCCATAGGATTGGTGTTCCACAAAATAGTCTTTGATGGGCATGTCTTCTTGCCCCTGTGGCCCTTTGACACCCGATGCTAGAAATGTAGGAATGGTTGACCTAGGTGGTGTGTTAGAAACATGAGGTGCGTTGGGTGGCTTTTCTTCTTGGTGGTGCGAGTTGCCCGAGCCCTCATCCAAGTGTACATATCCCTGAACACCCTTCCCCTTGTTGTTACTATTGTTAAGCCACCTCAACTCGTTAATACCCCTATATAAGTCATGGATATCCTTTAAGAGATGTTGGGAAAACTCCTCTTTTTTACTCACTCTATAATTTGGGTTTTCCCCCGTAGTTGGTCCCTCAACCTTCGATACAATGGTATCTGTATCATGAGTAATCTATAGTTGCCTCTCTCTACTTCTATACGTTTGCCTCCTATACGTGATGTTCTTTCTGTCCTTTGGTGTCATATCTTGACAGATGCTCCCACAGGCTGAGCCAAGACTATGATCTCTGATACCACTATAATATCCCTAAGGAAAATTAACAATGATAAAAAAGTATGCATAACAAAACACACACAAAATTTGCACACAATATTAAACACCTAGAAAGACACCAAAATCTGTGCAAAATGGAGTGATTTTACTATGACAAATAGGAGGTACAATATGAGATCAGAATGTATGCGTTTGGGCTTGCCCAAGGAAAGCTAACAAGACGAGGTGATGAAATCAGTTGCTTAAACATAAGGAAAATTTCCCCACAAATTCTTTGTACTGGCCCTAGAAACTACACTGCTAGCTGCAAGAAATGGCTACTAGGTCCTCCTCCGATGCTCTGAAATTTTCAGGAAATTAACCTTGGTCTCCCCGCAAATAGCCCACCAAAACCCAGAAAGGGTTTGGCGAAATGTTGACCTACAAAATTCGACCTAATTTCCATGCTCTCCTCCAATTGCTGGGTATATCGACCCTCCAGAAAATAACACTAATGATGGCCCCAAAATTGGCTGCAATGCTTAGAAAAATTTCCCTCCGAAATTACCCCACAAGTATTAGCCCCAATTACACCTTCTCCTGAGCTCCCACATGTGGTACGAAGGCACCACTACACAGGCCCACATAGTCTCTGATGGTGGCTAATTGGAGCCCAAAAAACACTCTAAATCTCCTACAAATGATGGCCCTAGGCTTCCCCTTAAAGCCCAACAAATTCTCTACTCCATAACCAACTCCTCCAAATGCTACGTATTCCCCTTTCTACGCCCAAATTACTGAACCAGCTCCACGAATTTGCTAGACAAGCTCCTAGATCAAATAAAATGTAGTAAAAATCACCTCCATGGGTTGGCACTCGAAGTCCACCGAAGGTAGGGTGATATTCTCGCATGAAAATATCATGTGCTCAACAACACATGCAGGCTTGGCTCTCAGCTCAAGCGTGCTAGTCAAGTGTGAATACGAAATGATTAAAAATCCCCAAATGATGAATGCATCTCCTATTTTAGTCTTGGGCCTCCAATTCTCCATGTGGGTCCCATCTATTGATTTTCCCATCTCTCTTTGCTCCATGAGAGCGTATTATCCAAGGGAGTGTATTTCTCTTTGGGGTGGCCCCCACCATCCACTAGCAATTAAATTTTCCTTTTCCCCTTATGTTAGAGCCTTCTTCAACCTCAAAATTGCAAGTGGGACCCCAAAACCCACTTTTCCTAAGTTACAACCAAAAAATTGACAAAAATGGTCAAAATTGATATCTCACTTAGCAACCTTTCTAAGTGGGAATATCACATTGGAGAACACAAGTATCCAACTTTCTAGCATTTTCTTCCCCAGTGTACATAGGCAATTCAAACTTGACATCAAGCTTAGTCAAAGGAGACTTAGCATGTCCTTTTGGAGATGGAGGAGGAGTAGGTTTATGAGAGGAAGGGGATGAGGATGGAGGTGTAGATGGAGGTGAAGGAGGAGGTGGAGTTGAAGGCTTGCTCCCGTCACCATCATTACCTTTTGGTTGATTAGAACTTTCTCCTTGCAACCTTGTTTTCCTCTCATTGCACAAAACTTTCACCATCTCAGACATATCATATAAAGCCTTTCTAAAAATTCTCTCATCCTTAGACATAAGTTCTTGTCCTTCTTCATGTGCCATGACTTGTGGAGTTTGTGGCCTCCTTGAACCAATTTGAGGGTTTGGTTCTTCAAGCACTCCTTCTACTCTTTTCAATTTAGACCTTGTAATCATTCAAGAAAAACAACTGCAAAATCTGTTAAAATTTCACAAAAACCATAGCTCTGATACCAAACTGATATGGAATTAAAATTGAAGATTTCATATAAATTTTTGCAAGCTAGTTTATGCCTTGTGGGCAATGGATCTTGATTGAAAAAGCACACAAAATAAGTTAATATTTTCATATTTTAACATTTAAAAAGGGACAATAAGAAGCATCACAACATAACAATTTGATGACGAAGTTCACCCCTCCTGGGTTACATCTCTGGGTCCAACTTCTAATGGTGGTCCTCTATATTATATGCTCAAATGTGAAATTATATCAACATTTAATGCTCAAATTGCGAAAATGACACTGCCGTTGCATCCATAATACCGAAATACCCCTGTGTAGGCTTTCCTTGGGCGCAAAAAGTCTGAAAATGGCCAAGTTAGGTCTCCTTCACCATTATGATTGTAAAATTACTCTACAAAACTGTTTGCTCTACAAAATTGGACAACGAACAAGGTCGCAGGTTCAATTCGTGTTTGGTGGCACAGGTTTTGGTTTGATCGTTTAAAATTTAAATAATATTCTATTGTAGGTCGATCCCCCCTCCGAACTCCTCACCCTTGGCTCATCGGTGCCACATGGCTGTGGGTGTGGGCAGTATGACAGGCACCCCAGCCCTCGTTCCATACCCTGTCAATCACATGATAAACTCCATCGCTGATCCCTTATTCCTCTATCACTTCACGATAGCGCTGGTTCCTCCATGACAGTCACAACATATACAATATGTCCTCAGGCTGGGTTGGTCGGGCACACCTGCTGGCCCGACCCTACCCCCAATTGCTCTAACTGTAAACTTTAAATAAATCCCATCACATATGTTAATCAAGTCATGCCTGTGGTTCAACAGTGCAACGCCGAGTTTGTTTATCGAAGGTCTTGTATTCGATTCTCACAGACGCTAGTCGGTCAGCCCCAACCAATTTTCGTCCAATTTGGGGTGACTTGTGGCCCAAGCCACATGTTTGTTAGGTCCCTATAATACTAGTGATTCCCCCATTAATATTGTAGTTTTATCCCTTATTAATATTGTTGTGCCCCTATTGTCCCCATATTGTTATTACTGTGCCCCATGAATCCCTCTATTGTTATTTTTGTGCCTTTATATTATTATTGTTAGGTTGGCTTGGTTATATTGTGACCCCTTAGACTCTTATATATAGAAAGGAGGTTTTTTCATTTGAAGCATCCAAGAATTGTTCATTTGTATAATGTAAAGGAGGTTTCCCCCTCGAAGAGGCTGAATTCTAATGCGTTCAGCTATCTTTTCTATCTTTTTGTGTGCTGGTTTTATAACATTTGGTATCAGAGCTTTGGATTTTAGGGTTTCGCTGCTCCTAATAGGTCATCGTGGCATTTTCGCTATAATTTTTTTCTGCAACATTTTAGAAGCGAAAAAAAAAACCCATTTGAGATGAAATCGCACTAAACCTCAGATCCGAATTTCAGAGCTTTTCGCGCTACATTTGCAGAGGTATGATCTGAGGAAGTTGGTCTTTTTGCAGACTCCTGAATTACATTCCAAAAAGGTGACCTGGGGAAATCATCATAAATTTCTCTCTGAGCATCAGATTGAAATTTCGTAAGAAGGTACAGAAAGAGAACGGATTGTAGTTTCCTTTTTATATTTTTCAGATATTAAGGTCAAAACTGTGACACGTGGCACTTCATACAAGTTCGCTCTTCTTAAAAGGTCTATAATCAGGTCATCTTGGGAGATTGTGCATGACTCTGCCTTGGAGAATCTAAATTCGATCAGACTGGTGACATTGGAAAGAGGACACAGAAGGCTACAGCAGGTTGCAATTTCAGAACAGGATGATCCAAAATTACAGAGATACATCAGATTCAATATCAAGCTCCTACAAAGTGAAAAAAGGTGTGTAGTTTTTTTTAAAATTTTGCATAAGCTTGGTTTGAAAAATTAGTTTGAAGGAATGCAAAGGGCATAGTAAAGCATTATTATCAGTAATTGATGCCCCGAGGAAAGAAAATGCAAACACCTAGTAAACAACTTGAAAGCTCTAGCATGACTCATGAAGAAGAGGAAGAAATGCAACATGATATATCGAAATTATGAGACCAAGTGCAACAAGTGTCACTTGCACAAAAAGTAACAGAATCTAAGATGGATGGTTTAAAGAAAGGCGTAGAAGCTAAGATGGATTGTTTAACTAAAGGCGTAGAAGTTAAGATGGATGGCATGGAAAAATTGAAGATAAATTTGAATAAGCTGCTACAAGAAATGGTAACTAATGGTGAAAGGGTAGTAAAGAAAACTCATGATGAGAACAAAAGAAATGTTAATCATGATTTCATAGACTCTAATGTTGGATCGAAGACCCACCATATTCCAAAAATCATATGAGGAAGTTTGATGGCAAGGATCCTGCTACATGGATATTACAGATGGAGCAGTTCTTCGATCTCATAATGTGCAAAACACACAAAAGGTACGTATGGCAACTTTATATTTGGAACCAAATCAGTTTGTATGGTATCAATGGCTTTGCTCTCATAAACAATTTATCACTTGGGCAATTTTTACCGAAGAATTGATGGCACATTATGTGGATACAAAAAGCAACACTTTTTTTAGCCAATTGATAAGTCTCAAACAAAAGGGTCCAATAATGGAGCACATTGAGGAGTTCCAAAAATTGAACATAAGGGTAAAAGATATTCCAGAGGAGCATAGGATTGATGTGTTCATAGGGTCTTTAAAGGATAATATCCAACATGATGTTCGCCTTTGGGAACCTGATTCATTAGAGAAGGCATTCGGGTTAGCCAGAAAAATGGAAAGCAAAATTATGACAACCAAGAAGCATACCACTCACAACTATAAGATGGAAGTGTTGTTGCCCCTAGTCTTCCACAACCTATAAGGTTGACACCACAACAATTGGAAGAAAAAAGAGAAAAAGGGCTTTGTTACAGTTGTGATAGCAACTACACTAAAGGTCATAAGTGTGCTGAGAAGAAATTATTCTACATAGATTGTGAAGAGGAAGAAGAAAAGGAGCATGAAAGGTCAAAAGAAGAGGATATACTCCAGGAACAAGGCCTAGATAAAGAAGAAATGAATCCGACCATATCTTGTAATGCATTGGCTGGAATTACCACTCCTCAAACCATCAAAATAGAAGGACAAATCAAGAAGAAAAAGGCAATAGTGTTGATTGATTCAGGAAGTACCCACAATTTTATTCATTGTAAGATAGCAAGAGAATTGAATTTCTTCCTATATCCAGCACCAGAGTGTCAAGTGATGGTTGCAAATGGAGGAATGATAAATTGCTCTGGAAGGTGCCATAATATCAAGCTATCCATGAGAGCATATGTATTGAAAAGCCCAATGCTTTCTATTCCAATGGGAGGTGTTGATGTTGTACTAGGAGTCCAATGGCTACAATCTTTGGGTACAATAGCTTTTAACTTTCAAGAACGTTTCATGAAATTTTATGCGAAAGGAAAGGAAGTTGAATTAAGGGGTTTTGTAGGGAAACTGGGAAAGATAATCAGCTCTAACGGTATGACAAAGCTTCTAAAAAAGGAACAATGAGGTGTAATTGCACAATTATGTTCGCTAGATGTTTCCACATCGAAATCATCTATTTCTCCAGATCTCCAAAAGGTCTTGGACAATCATTCCAAGGTATTTGAGACTCCCAAAGGTATCCCACCTATTCGTGATCATGATCATGCTATTCATTTGATTCAAAGAAGTGTTCCTCCAAACATCAGGCCACACAGATATCCCTATGCTCAAAAGAGTGAAATTGAACGTATGGTTTGCAGAAATGCTTGAGGCTCGTATAATTCAACATAGCCAAAGTTCTTTCTTTGCTCCAGTAGTATTGGTGCAAAAGAAGGATGGATCATGGCGCATGTGTCCGGATTATAGGGAGCTCAACAATCTCACTATTAAAGATAAGTTTCCCATTCTTGTCATTGATGAATTATTGGATGAATTGCATGGATCAATTTACTTCACCGAGTTAGATCTTCGTTCAGGATATCATCAAATCAGAATGAAGACTCAAGACATTTCGAAAACAACATTTAGAACTCATGAGGGTCACTATGAGTTTTTGGTCATGCCTTTTGGCCTTACCAAGGCACCTTCTACATTTCAAGGTTTGATGAATTCCATTTTCAAGCCCTTCCTTAGAAAATTTGTGTTAGTATTTTTTGATGATATACTAATCTACAGCAAGCCTTAGAAGGATCATGTTGAACACGTTGACAGGGTGCTACAACTATTGGAGGAGAAACAATTAGATGCAAAAAGATCCAAATGTTTCTTTGGAGTATAAGAGGTGGAATATCTGGGTCATATTGTATCTCATGAAGGAGTTAAGGTAGACCCTAGCAAAATTAAAGCCATTAAGGATTAGAAAATCCCCACAGCCATAAAGCATCTGCGAGGATTTATCAAGTTGATAGGGTATTATCGCAAGTTTGTTAAGAAATATGGGAGAATAGCAGCACCTCTAACAACATTGTTAAAGAAAGATGCATTTTCATTGACTCCAGAAGCTACAAAGGCCTTCGAACATCTTAAAGAGGCACTGTGCCAAGCACCGGTCTTAGCTACACCGGACTTCATGAAAACCTTTATTGTGGAATGCGATACTTTAGGAAATGGAACTGGTGTTGTTTTAATGCAAGATGAAAGACCCATTTCTTTCAAAAGTTGTACAATCAAGGGAAAGTATTTACACAAAGCTATTTATGAGAAAGAAATGTTGGCAATACTAAATGCACTTAAGAAATGGCGACCCTACCTAATGGGAAGACACTTCAAGGTAAAAATGGATCATGATAGCCTTAAATACTTTTTAGAATAAAGATTATCCTCTGAAGGGAAACAAAAATGGGTCACAAAGATGTTGGGTTATGAATTTGAAATCATCTAGAAAAAAGGGAAGAAAAATGTTGTGGCAGATGCACTCTCAAGAAAGAATGAGGATGTGGGAGCATTGTTGTGCCCCGTTTCTATTATCCAACCAAATTGGATAAACGAAGCAAGGGAGGAATGGAAGAATGACGAAGAAGTGTGGGCACTTATTTGAAAGTTACAAAAAGATTCCAATACATCTGACACATTTAGCTGGAAAAGTGATTCGTTATGGTACAAAGATCGTTTATACCTCTGTAAGAATTCCCAACTCAAACAAAAGATTCTGATGGAATTGCACACTTCTCCCTTAGGAGGGCACTCAGGATTTTTAAAAACTTACCACAGGGTTAAGAAGGAATTTTTTTGGGATGGCATTAAATCGGATATTCTAAAGTTTGTGGTGGAATGTTTGGTTTGCCAACAAAATAAAGTTGAAACAATTAAGACCCCAGGTCTATTACAACCTTTATCCATTCCAAGCCAATGTTGGTAGGAGGTTTCAATGGATTTTATCATATGTTTACCCAAGTCTAAGGGAAAGAGTGTCATCATGGTGGTAGTTGACAGAATTACCAAGTATGCACACTTTTGTGCATTATCGCATCCATTTAAAGCCAATACCATTTCTACTGCATTTATGGAAACAATTCAAAAGCTACATGGAAACCCAAAGATTATTGTAAGTGACAGAGTTCCCATTTTCATGGGAAATTTTTGGATAGAATTATTTTCTTGTCTTGGTACTCAGTTAGTTCATAGCTCATCTTATCACCCTCAATCTGATGGGAAAACTGAGATAGTAAACAAATGTTTGGAAGGATATCTCCATTTCTTTGTATCTGATAAACAAACACAATGGGTCAAATGGTTGCCTCTCGCTGAATGGTGGTATAACACTTCCTTCCATACTGCAGCAAAAATGACCCCATTTATGGAATTTATGGATATCGTCCACCTTCCATCACATCATATTTAAGATAAAATTCTAAGGTTCAAGCAGTAGAAGATCACATCAAGCATCAACAAAAAGTTCTCCAACTCTTAAAGGATAAACTCACTTTGGCGCAGAATAGAATTAAACAACAGGCATATCAACATCACAGTGAAAGAAG
>APFE030556544.1:80350-103379 GCA_000404065.3 Pinus taeda | reverse complement strand
GGGCATTCAGCCCAAGAAAAAGTATTGTAAATAATAGTCATAGGGGGTCAAGCATTCTAGAATTATTTTCCTAAGTTACAAGTCAGTCTGATTAATTATATGTTTCCAAAGTAAATAAATGAGAAAATAGGAAATAGGGAGTGTTTTTAGGCATAAAGCAATGAATGAGGATCATTATGAGATAAGGAGGCTTTTCTTGTTCTTAAAACAGGAAAAGATCGAATAAAGCATCAATAGAAAATATGGAATAAAGCATCAATAGACTTTTGTATGCATTGCATGTGGAGTTAGAGCTTTTAGTTGAGTGATTTTAGGATTTTTACATCATGCTAAGTTTTATAAGTTTTATAAATGATGTAGCCTCAAAGGCATGGAAAATCAGAGAGGGAAGGTTTAGACAACAAGACTGTAAGTCCTCTGGCAAATTATAAGGGCCATGAACGTTGAAGATCTGGCCACGAAGAAGTTTGTACGTATTTGTTTATTTTTATGATAAGTGTGGGTTTGAGACATTGAGGGCTGAACTCTAGAATTTGTTGATTGAGTTATGCGCATTTATATGGGAAGTGTTATGAGTTAAAGACGTAGTATGATATCTAATGATGATGGTCAAATCGTTTATTGTGGACACTCTTATACAAATATGTTGGAATGGCGTTGTTGTTTGTATGTAATATATACATAATTGTATGTTAAATAGGTTGACATGCGTAGACATCACCGGTGGCACAATTAGGATTGGGGATTGATGACTGAGGGAGAAGAAGTCGGTTTTGGGGTTTTAGTGTTCGCATCAGCGTGAACGTTTTTCCTCCGGTTGCTCTGAAAGTATTTTTCCTTTTAAGTATCAGTTGAAATCCCCCAAGTTGTATCTTCCAGTTCGTTCACAAAGTTTGCCTAAGGTTCAGATTTCCTCGAGACAGAGCATTCCTCGGGCTTCACTAAAAATAGAACTGTTTTGATTGAACGCCGAGAGCTGTATGTTATTAATTGTGTGGACAGGGTATTCACATTTATTGCTTGAATGCGATTCTCCATCGTTTCATGGACAGAGTATAATTGGTTGCGCAGAGGAATTGCACCACAACGATGGACGTGATGAGGTAGCGCGCTCTCGACACGTCGATATATGAAAATCCGCCACGTAATTGCAAAGTATCAACGAATCAGGGCTGATATGTTATGTCTCTTTGCTTGCGGTGTCGGACAGTGGAAGTGAGAGCTCATCATCAGCGGACCCCAGAGGGTCAATTTCTTTGTTTTATTTTGGATTGAAGTCAAACTGCGTGGAGAGGGGTCTGCTAGTAGAGCGGTTCTTAGCCATTCAAACCAACAGTTAACATATTTGTTGTTAACTACATATCTGTAGGCGTGGAGAGGGTTGCCGATCATATATATATATACACTGTATATTAATACCTGTAAGCGTGGGCGCAGTTGGGTTTATGTGACATTTTCTTGAATTGAATCACAAATTGCCTGAAGTACGTGTAATGGCATTTAAATTATAAGTGGAGCGAAGCTTCCTACCTGAAGCAGCGAGGAAGCTTTCGAATCCAAGCGGAGGGCCTTGAGACCGTTTATCCGAGTTGTTCTAACAATGAAGATTATTCTGTTATACGATTAGTCCAGTGATTTGATTATCTGCCTTATTTTAATATAATATTCTGACCTCTCCATGAAAGATGATTAGAAGGACAGATCGATTGATGGTGTTGGCGCTAGAACCTTTATAACAGGTAAAAGGCGATCGGTAGGCGTTGGAAATGTAGTAAATTTTTACATGAATGATTTAGAATTGGCCATTGGGGTGTTTGATTGACATCAACTCAGGTGTATGTTGCAATTGAAGAGAGGAAATCCTGGGTTTGCAGGTCTACCCTGCATCATTAAAAAAGGAAAAGGTTACCCGATTTAGCTTAAACGTTACTTTTAAATTAGATATCATATTGCTTGATGTTATACCTATGTCTAATATAAAAATAAAAATAAGAGAAACATATGAAGTAGATCACCCTCAAATTCATATATTTGTAGACTATTTCAGTAAACCCATATTAATCAAGCTATTATCAATTAATTATTATTTTAAAAAATTAGTTATTTTAAAAATATAGATGATTTAGCAATATATTACCAACTACCTATATAACACGGTTTTTAATATAAATCATTTACCAATCAAACTAATTTATTAAAAATATATACTTTATAAAATATATATAAAAATAATATTTTATAAATATTATTAAAGAATGAGTTACATCATCATAAATATTATTAAAGAATTAAGTAGACGAGCTTGTCCAGACAAATACCAGCATCCCATAACGAATATTTTTATAGAATTAATAAGTAAAGGAGCTTCTACAGACAAATCCCAACAGATTTCGCCGCATGCCATGCATTATCTGTGAGCGTTTAATGCTCCCACGCTCCACCACGTTCTCTCTCATCATCTCACGGCACATGCAAATAGTGATCACCATTTTATATGAACTTACTTTGGGAGTTACGTTTGTTTGTTTATTTATGAACTAGTGTTATTTAGAGGTCTTTTGGGACAATTTAATTCTTCAACGGTGGTTTTATTCTCAAATTTTTTCATGAGATTTTAACGAGTAATCTCGTGAAAATTAAACCCCATAATTATTATTCTATATTTTATAGAGCATTCCAATATTTTGTTTAATAATGATTAAATTATTGTTTTTTATATGTTTATATATATATTATTTAAAAAAATTAAGGGCTGTGATGCTTATCTTTTTGAAATTTCTCAAATTAATTTTAGATTTTATTAATTAATATTTTTATTCACGGCTTTATCAATTTAATTATACTTTATTCTCTCTTATTCAAACTATATCAATATTTAATATTTTTATAATTAATAAATTATTTATGTGAAGTTAAAATTTGAGCTCTGAAGTTTTTGGTTCCATCTTTAAACTATTTTCAAACCATCGCTGTTGTGGTTAATCCCAATGGAGGGAGCATCACTCTATCCTACAATGATTATTTCCCTACAATAGGATTATTTCACGAGGAAACTCTATCCTACAATAGGATTATTTCACGAGGAAATAATTCAGACCAACCTTCAACTTCCATTCCCAACTCATTTGGTCCAAACCCTAATGGAGAACAACAACCAACCTTCAACTTCCATTCCCAACTCATTTGGTCCAAACCCTAATGGAGAACAACATAACTTTCAACGTAATGCTTCTGAGTCCAACAAACCAAGGCCATGAGTTGCTTGCCAAAAGTAACAATACACCCCAAATATGAGGTCTGCTCAAATAGTATTGGAGAGTATATATAGTATATGTGGGATAATGTGGTCATTGGGAAATTTTTGGACATCCGACCTTGAAAAAAAGACTTATCCCAATGGGTGCAAAATATATGGAATCCTAAAGGTCAAATTAAAGTCAAATTGGGGGCTGAGGGTTTATTTTCTATTGGTTTATTTATCTTAGAGGACTGCACCTGAGCTTTTAATTTAGTTGGGTGTTATTTTTTCTAATTCAATTGGGTTTTATTTATGTTTTTGGACAGAACATTTTATGCCAAACAAGGAGGATTTCATGGCAACACCAGTTTGGATTTGGATGTACTCTTTTCCATGGGAGTTTTGGGATGAAGAAACCATCACTGGAATCGAGAATGCCCTTGGCCACTTTGTAAAAGCTTACGAAGTGACTAAGCAAGCAAGGTATTTATCTTGTGTCTGTATCTTCATTTAAATGCATATTTCTGAACCTCTCCCGAATTCTATAGATATATGTTACCAACATGAATTATGGAAACAAACTCCTGATTACGAGCATATTCCCTTTTCTGTTGGAGGTGCCATGAAGATAGTCATTTATACCACAACTATACTTTGTTAGCCTTAAGGGAAAATCCAACCCCTTCTTCGGCTTAGGATAATGATGGCTTCACTGTAGTTGAAAGTAAACGTAGAAACCCTAAAACTCTCCCCATGCATCGAAAATATTCACAGGCTAAGGTGTCAAGTCTAATAGTTATGAGTTGCTCACTTCACTTGAACCCTCTGATACCCCTTCAATTGAGCAACCCTTGAAATCAAAATGAAATATCTTTTGGGTCCTCCCTCATCCTCTGAACCCCCCCGCCACCCCTTCCTCGAATGTTTCCCTATCTCCTCCATGTATTAACCCCTCCTCTTCTGCCATGCCTCCTCACAAGTCTCTTACCTGTCTTCCCTTTCCACCTGTCATTCTCCCTGTCATGTTGGAAGAGTTGGATCAAACCCCATAACAAGCTATAAACATGGATTTGGATTCTCTCAACTTGCCAAAATTATCCAAGCCCTAAAAAGGAAAAGATCCATTTTCCCTTGAACATCAAGTCTAACTTCTGGGTGACACTTATCTTAAGTATCACCATGCAATGTATGAATCAAGATCAAGAGCAAAAAACAATGGGTTGCTTGGTGTCCAAACTCATTCATTAAAAGAATCAACTACACCCCACTAAGATGAAAAGAAATGAGAAAGAAAGAGTAATTTGCAACTCTTAGATGAATTAGTAGGCACATCGGTTAACTCGAGGTGAATCAGGGTAATCACAAAAGTTTTTTGTGTCCCTAACAAACCCCAATCATAAAAATAATCTTATGGAATATGTGGGGCCTCAAATGAAAAGGAAAATGGAAGCTCCTCAAAGAAAATTTATTTTAGGAGATGTTAGCCTCCTGCTGCAGCAGGTTACTCATATTTCATGATTGACGTTTTTACAGGCCAAATATGTCATACTTTGCATGCTGCAATGCTCCATATTTGCTCGCAGACACCAAAGAAAGAGGCCATGAAAGAATTCTAGTCAAAGTTCAACTTCGGCATTCCAATTTTGAATAATTATTCCGTTTTGTAGACTTTTCATGCTAAAGGGAGGTCCAAACAACTTAATCTTGGTCTCCCTAGGTTTCAATTTCCTGTTTTAGAATATAGAGAATGAATATCTGTCCAAACAGTTTAATCTTGGCAGATTCTTAGACAGGTAGAGAACCAAAGGAGCCCAACTGTTTAATCTGGGCCCTTGGAAGAAATAAGGGTAGTCTGTAGATAGGAGGACAGAAAAAAAAAGTTGAAAAGCTGGGTCTGCAAGTCTAAGTGCACCCAAACCAAAAAGAAGAAAAAATGTTAGGTAAGTAGGCTGGGTAGGTAGCTTTGTGGTTGCAGAATCATTGATTATGATCAGTTTTGTGTTTTCAAATGTTATATCCATTCAATCAGTATGGCAAGTCAGTTCCCATTTTAAAGGACTTCAAGCGAGGCGTGTCTAACTTCCCCTTCTTCTCTCCCCTAAATCATTTAATAACTCCCCCTAGAGAGGTCAATATCTGCTTGATAACTCTCCTTTTCATCATTTTCATAATAATTCACCCTGGTAAAGATATGCTCTACTCAAGCAATATTCATACTCCCTTTACGGATCATTGCTTCCTTTAAAAAGCCTAAGATTCACATACTTAGCGCTTTCGTATCACTGGTCATATTAACCGCTAACCTTACTATATAACTCCCTATCTATCTCCTCAACCCCTATTTTTAACTATGCTAATAACTCCCTTATATATTTATCCCCTCCCTTTGGTTGAAAAATAACCATAAGTACACTTGGGAATTGCTAATTTTGTCTGGAACATAGCAAGAACCCTCATCTTCCCCCTCCCAAACCATCTTCCAATACAGTGGACTCCTTCCAAAGCATGTAATTTTCTCTCTTTAGGTTATCGGACCCCTTCCGAGGCCGCAAATAATCTTCAAAACCATATATTCCCCTCCTCCGATCACAAACAACCCTTGCTGATTGCCTTAACATTCTTCCGATCCTGGTGGACCCCCTCCGACGCGATTATCGCAATCAGAGGTCGCAAGGGTGTTATGGCTCGCTGTTGTTTCTTCTCGATGGACACCCCGCCGATGACATTTCGCTATCGGCGTATCACAAATACCATATGCCACATATATGCGCCCCTCCCCCAATAGTCGATGCGATATCACTAATCGGCGATCGGCGATCGACGATCGCAAGGGTCATGCTCCCGAAATGCATGCCACTTCCTTTGCTCCGATGCGACATTGCCACTACATCAAGAGAGCGTATCGCTTCGCAAACACTTCCTCGTCGCATGCCTCTATTTATTCACGTATTTTGTTTAAAATACGATTTATCATTGAAAACTCGCTTCACTACCAATTCATCGTAAATTCGCAGCATTTGGGCTATTACTATCGCATCGCAGAAATACATAAAGCACCGCACCATCCAACACCCTGCCACGTCACCAGCTGACGTCATCCACCTTACCAGGAGCTGCTGCTGACGTCATGCTGACGTCACCCACCAAATAAAGGAGCTCAAGCGCGAAAAAGCATCTTAAGAGGCCCGGATTCAAATTCTGAGGCAGTTTTGGATCATAGCAGAAGATAGAGAGAGACCTGGTTCAGGTACTAATGAGTATCAGAGCAAGTGCGGAGCCAAAATCCACGTCAAAGAGTATCAGTGTTGCGGCGAAGTGTATCAGAGAAGATCCTCTCAGGGCTCGAGGTGAATAGAACATTAAAAGAAATCCTCAAAAGTCAAGAAACAGTTAAGGAACCAGTCAGCGCTCATCATCACAATGACTGCACATTAAAACTCACATGAGATCAAAGGACCAAAACTCAAAACACAGTTAGGACAAAAGCACTGCACCAGGCCGTCAAAGACACCATATTAACTCATTTTGATTTAGCTGCCTCGGGCACAGCTCAAGGGATGTTTACTTGCATTTAATTCCATCACAGGTTCAGGTTTAAAACCCTTTTTCCCGCAGACCTGTTAAGGTCGGTTGCAATAAAAACTCCAGGCTATATTTTATCTATAAAGAGGGCTCGAAGCAATGTAACTAAGGGTTGGGGGGTTTTGGTTGGTCGATTTTTGTTGGCTGATGTTTTTCTTGAGCTAAGACTCACACTGTATACCTGATAATTTATATAATCAAAGATTTCTAAAAGCTTGGAGGAAAAACGGTTGGATGCATTGCTAATGGTTCTGAAGAGTGAACGATGGAATTCTTGCACTGTTATATGAAACAATAAGTTTTTCTCACCTCTGTAATTTTTCAATTTCACATAAGCTTAAGTCCCGGAACAAAAGTTTGGTTTAGAATTTGCTTTGATGCACTCTACACTCAGTTTCTGTGCCTTTTAAATGTTTTCCTCTTGATTTAGTCATAAATATGAATTCCTCATGGCTCATATTTACTCTAACTCACCTATGAATGAATGTTATTTAAGAATTCTTAGCTTCTCTTAAGTATGGTTCTTTCATGTTCCCTTCGCTAAACCGATTGAGATATTCTTTGCTGCCTCTCATTCCTTAGCTCTCAACACATCTCTATTCATCTTGGATATTGTTTCATGAGCAGCTACCTTGCTCCACCTTTCTCTTGTGACCAAGAAAATGCACCCTCCATTGCACTCCATGACTCCACGCCCAATGGTTTGAAATTTATCTTACTATGCCTTGCCTCTTTTCTTGAATGCATTTCGCCTTCACCCAATCCTTCCTTCCACCCAAAAACAAAATCCACTGAACCCAATAGCTAGCCTAAAATCATCATCAAACAAAGATAAACGTTAAGAGAGAGCCCTCTCTGATTGCAGGTGGGCTAGAACCTGCAATCCAAAGATTGGTTTGTGGTTACCTCGGCTGTATCCCTTCAGGAGCTTAGGGACAACCTGAGTGATAACAGGAGAAACCCCCAACTATGATGATTCGAGAAACAAAAATATCCTCTGAGGCCCTAAAAAAAAAATCACAATCAAATGGGGGCGAAATTTCCAAATAGTTGTAATAGATTTGCAAAGTATATTTGGAGCTCTTTCCATCATTTGGAATGACTGAGACATTAAAATTCTTAATATGTTTGTTTCCTTTCATATCCTCACCATACATTTCCAACTCCTTGGCTCTAGGGACTCTTGTTAACTATCTAATGTGTACAACCCTACCATCCCTAAAGATAAAATCCCATTCCTCCATTCTGTTGTTAGCACACGCAAAATCCTTTCTCCTTATGCATGAATTATTGGCAGTGATTTTAATCTCATTAAAACGCTAGATTAGAAGTGTGGATGGATCAAACATTTGGATGCAAACCTTGCCTTATTATAGAAAACAATTGAATCCTTGCAGCTCATTGATATAAATACAAAAAATAGAATCTATACATGGAACAATAGGTGTGGAGGTTTGCAACAAGTAGCTTCAAAACCGAATCGCTTTTTAATTTCATAAGATACCATCTGCTAGGATATTAGGCTCCTATCCTCCCTAATCATGGATCAATCACTAGCGTATGTGTCAACATAGATCTGAAATCCTGACCATGGAACAAACCATTTTTTTTGAAAGGTTTTGGTTACGCCACCCATATTTCCAAATGAACTTTCACAACAGTAGGGAGAGCGAGGAAGATAGGAAGGATTAACTATGTTTATGCTCCATAATAAGCTCAAGCATGTGAAATGGAGGCTCAAAGGTTGGAATAAGGATAAATTTGGCAACATTCTAGAGGAAAAATGTAGACTTGAACAAAATATGGAAGAAATTCAACAAGATGCTATCCTACTTGGAAGATTCGAGGAATTAATCAAAGAATAGGTGACAACTCTTAATGAGCTAGAGGAACAACAAAAGAAAGAGATCCTTTGGAAACAAAATATTGAATTCAATGGCTCAAAGAAGGAGAAAAAATACAACCTTTTTCCACAACTAAATGCTTGAACATCGACACCATAATAAGATATTTTCTCTAAATAATTTAGAAGGGGAAAAATTGGAGACCCATCAAGAGATTTCAAAGGAGCTCTCTTGTTTATTTCAAAATATCTTCTTTGATCCATCGCCTGACATAGAAAGGGTGATCCAACATATACTGAAGTATATTAAAAAAATGATTATTTTTGAACATAATGAAGCCTTACTCGGAACTATATCTTTTAAAGAAGTGGAAGCCACAACTAAAGTAATGCCAAGCAATAAAGCTCTTGGTCCAAACAATTTCACTATTAAATTCTTTCAAACATGTTTTCCAATTATTAGGAGTGAAGTTTGGCAAGCCGTTGAGGAATCATGACAATCTCAAACCATTCTTAAAGATTTTGATGGCACTTTTCTAACATTGGTTCCTAAAAACGAAAATATGGAAGATCCTTATGGATATAAACCTATTTCTTTCTATAATGTTTTTTACAAAATAATAATGAAGATTATAGCTAATAAACTCAAGCCTTATCTACCAAATATTATTTCCCTGTACCAAACAAGATTTGTAGAAGGTCGACAAATACTTGATGGTATCATGTTTTCCCATGAAGCTATTAACTTTCTAAAAATCACCAAGAAGCTAGGATGTTGCTAAAATTGGCTCTTTCCAAAGCATATGACAAATTGAACTGGCACTTTCTATGTAATGTCCTTAAAGATTTTGGATCCTCCAGTGACTAGATAGAATGGATTTATAATCTCATTTCTTCAGCTCGATTCTATTTTGGTTAATGGATCACTAAATCCGCCTTCCTTTTCTACTTGCGGGATCTAATAGTCTATTATCTCAATTTATTTTTATATTGGTTTGAGGGAATGTGTCACTCTTTCAAAGTAGCGACATCAAAGAATATGATCAAAGGTATTCAACTCTTTAGAACTTGTCTCCCACTCACCCACCAACAATGTATGGATGACACAATGGGAATGGGATCTCCAATAGTTAAACTAGCTTGAGAATACAATAAAATTCTAAAACTATTCTTTACTGCTTCAGTTATGGATATCAAAAAAAATAAATCTCAAGTCCTTTTCTACAACACCCCAATTGTTGTCCACTTCATGTGGCTCAAATTTTGGGTTTCAAAATTTTAAACTCCCTTCGTAGGTGTTTTTGACAAGGTTAATCCTCTCTGCAGACAGAGACGATCCCTCTAGCCCAGTGAACGGGTCTAGCAACCGAAGTGACAATCAATTAGACATCTTCCTAGGTTATAATTGAAAATTAGAACGAAAGAGATGGCCTACCTCGTTTTGATGTTATTCCAATTTCCTTTGTTGAGGGCCTTGAACCGCTTGTGTCATAGAATTGTTCCTGCTTCTCTCATCATTTATGTACCTGCACAAGTGATCAAGAGACAACAAAGCATGCCAAAACCAATAGCAAATCCAATAAAAACCTAGGTAAATGATCAAGGAATTTCAAGCTAAATAATACATGAACATATATATTTTGGGAAGACGAGCCAGTAGTTGTATATTATTAGGAAATAAAGGGAATCTTACAACCAAAGCCTTGATGTCGGAAGGCTCTCCTTGAGTGGTAATCCAAGTCCAAGCCAAGAAATCTCCAAGCACTCCTTCAAGTCTAATGAATAGCCTCTAGGCACAAGCTTAGCATAAGGGTGAAAATAGACATAGACCAATCATTTGGGAATGGGAGAAGATGGATTTATAGGCTGGGAGAGGGAGTTAGGACTTCTCCAACGATAGGATTACACCCTCATATCAAGGAGGTAGCTCATAGGGATAAGAAAAAGAGGCCAAGATGAGAGGATTCGACCTCATCTATTTGAAACAACCTCCAACTTGCCGCTCTGGAAGCTTCTAAATCACGAAGCTTCTCATCCTCTTTGGGAAAATTAACTTTTTGGGATCATTGACGGTATGGAAGGGAACAAAGCAATGCCATTGTTTGTCAAACACAGCAACATGCGGCCATTATTGTTTTAAGCCTCATAAGAGTGATGACTCTCATTTTAGGGTTTTAAGAGTTATTTCTTCAGAGAAAGCTCAAGACATTTTCCAAACAAAGTTTTAGGAGGGATCTGAGTTGTATATAGATGAGTATACTATATAATGGTCATGTTCCAGGCACTTCGGGGTATGTCACAAGGAAGTATAGGATGCGTGAAAAAATACTGTGTAATAGATGCCCCCTAAAGCATGAAGGTAGAACGAGGAGTGATGATTGAGATGCTTTATGAGACCTGCAAATCAAGGACACATATACATATACATATCTAAGATCAAGACATGAATCCACGACGTGGACGTAGTCGTCTGGATGATGAAGACTATACGAAAATATCCATGGTATGGGTGCATCCATCCAGAAAACAAGGATCATCATAAATATAAAGTCCCACGGTATGGTCACAACCATTCATATAGTAGAAACATGTGTACAATCATGAATGACATAGAACTCCACACAACCTAAGTCATAACAGACAAGACTCAGGGTCTTGCAATCCATCCCGATCCAATCAACGTATAAATCCTAGTATGTGAATAAATGTGTTGAAGTTGAACATGATAGAAAACCACCTGATTATCGATCAATTATGTGGACTGTTAACAGGTATGAGAGAAACCACCAATAATGAAAATGGCTCTCAAGGTTCAATAGTGTAATCCATGAACGTGATAATGAGGTTGAAGTCAAAAACTCGTGGAATCACTTGATCGAAAGCCAATGATGAAGACCTGTCATCAGATGCAAAGAACCGACTATTAGGGCATGCCACCTCTAAGGTACTGAAAGGGAGTTTCTAAGTCATATTCCTAGATAATGAGTTGAAGTCAACAGGAAGTGACCCGTCGAAGGAGGGTAATGATGGATCCTCCATCATCGACACCAAACAAGGAATAACGTGGAATAATTTTACAAGTCTGTAACAATGACTCAAACAATGTATAGGTAAATAACTGCAAATTGAACTTCTCTTGAACATTGGCGACACGACTCCGAAGTGTGGCAGCATCTGACTCGACATAGGACTAAAGGTCACAATGACAAAATGGAATAGTCAAATGAGAGGCAAAATGGATCACCCAAACTTGAGAGGACAAGTTACTGAGTGAGGATATCCCAAACTCGACACGAGATTAGAAGAGTGCCATGTTCAAGAGCGACATGTTACTTACACAAAGGATGTTTCATCTTCAATTTTCCCCGTTATTTCTAGCGAGTACCCCAATTATTTTTATCACAAGCTTGAAGGGGATAGCATATGATTGTCATGTAAGTTCATTCTTCGAATGAATCCATCCTAGTAAGTTTTACGAGCCCTAGGAAGGAGAAGCTCGGTCCCCTCATGGTGACGAGTCTTTCGTCGTAAAATTTTAACGAGTCCGACATAAGAATAACTCGATGCCTTTTTCATATTTAGAGAGTTTGAAAAAGCGACGAAAAAGAAAACTCCACCATGTTCCTTTTCATAATTTGTCCCTCGAATCCGAAAAGGTAGAAAACAATATCTGAGGGAACCTCTTGACCATGTCGATCAAGGTGTACCTTTTTCATAAATAATCAATCTAAGCACGAAAAAGGGGTAAACATATACCAAGGTGACATCGATTCATTTACTTTAACGAGTTCAAAATGGCAAGTACTTGACAATCTTTTCAATGAGAGTCAGAAAAGAGCTCAAAGATGACTCGAAGCGGGGTTGCTTTTTCGTTTATTTAGTGAATCTGGAAAAGAGATAAAATAAAACTCGTAAGAATCAATTAACAATGATCACCGTTCACTTGAAGGAACCTATAACTGTGCAAAGAAACACACCCATCACTGATATCAAGAAAAACATTAGAATATTACGAAAATATTGACAAAAATGACTTGCAAAACTTATAAATAACCAAAAGTAATTTTTTTTTACCATTTTACCACAGTAAGCTCTGAAAATTCATTTGTGCCCTAATTCTCTCGATTTTCAAGTGGATGTTATGGAATATCCAAAGTGCGGTTTCGCGAACTGTCTACAACATGTAAGAGGTCCATCCCCACTGTTGCATTTTATCACTTTTTTATGCATTTTAAACGGTAATTTTTATGCTATAAGGGAGGATTTTTAATTTTTAGGGTGCTGACAACCATCGCAGGTATGGTCATCGGATCCATGATGATTGCGATCGAGCCCAAAGGCTCGCGTGATTCCATCGCTCTGTTTGTAAACATAGGCATGATGGCGCCAAGGCAGATTTTTTGGAAAGAAAACTCTCTTTTGAAGCAAAAAATTATGATTTAATCCATGAAAAAAGCATTGATTGGTGTTAAATGATGTTTTGTAGGAGATCATGGTATTAGAATGGAAAGAAAGAGGTCATGAGGCCGAATATGACCAAGCAACTCGAGATCCTGAATGCATAAATGCTCCGAGGAATTGCGAGCTGCTGAAGTTCTTCTGGACTACAGGGTTAAGGGCTCATATGGAATTGCTACCTTATTTGATCAATCTCTGGGATGTAGATTGAGAGATATTCATCATAAAAGGCCAGGAAATAGAACTTGAGGAGATGGATATCTACGTCATCATGGAATTGTTTCGACAAGGGGAAGTGATCCAACTCTTCGGATCTCGCCAAGGAGGTGAAAGTACAAGGACTCTAATCGAGAGGCATTATCCCGGTACCGAAATGACTAATGGAGGGAAGGTGACGATAACGACAATCACAAGCAACCTCGTCTCAAGAACAATCTTGTTCATTATGATGCGTGTATTCGGCACACAAGCCTTACATGAGGCTTAAAAATCCCAGTTCTAGTATGCTATTGCATGTTTGACCCCCACAATATTCAACTGGTGTGGAGGTCTTTTTGGAAAATATGAAACGACAACTGACCGAGGGGAAGCATGGACACCTAAAGCAATTCAGGTTCGGTTCAATATTGGTGACCTTATTTTTAGAGCGAGTGACCTTATTTTGGTATCAGTGGGCAGACGTACCAGATCCTACTCCCCGAGATCCGTGACTCATGTGATGGAGTCAACTCATGCCTTGAGGAGGAACGAGTCATCATATGCATTACCCACGACAATTTTTCACTTGGCTAGTACGCCAACTACTCGTGGTATACGACTACGCTTATGCTGGCACAAATTTCAGGTGTGATCTAGATCTACCTCTTCCACCCGGAGAACAGTGGACCGATGTAGGTAAAAACTTGTTTTTTAGATTTTTCAAGTTTTATGATTGTTTGTAAAAGTGGAAACTGAGACTCAACTTGTGATAAATGTGCAGATGTGGGATTAGAGAGACCACCAGGCATGTCGCCAATAGCATGACGAGTTAGACATTAGATAGTGGGCACAGAATATGAAGAAGGGGCAGACCCCTTAGCGGAGATGGAGCACAATCTGGAGGCGATAACTTGAGGAGTCCCACAATATGCCTTATTGATGATGTTCCACTGCGTTGGGAGAGACACATAGTGGGAGTCTTTGCGAGACTACATCGAATATAGGCTAAGTGACCAGAGTGATCTCGTGTTATCATGAGCACCGTGCAGGCTGATAGTCTATCTAGATATTTTACACATTTTGTAGGCTTTGAAAGCCAAGTGTCCCAGAATACTCTATTTTTTGATATCTTGATGTAAACACTTTGATAGACACACGATATATATATATATATATATATATATATATTATATAATATATATATATATATATATATATATATATATATATAATATATATATATATATATATATATATATATATATATATATATATTGCATGTTTTATTTCCTACTTATGTGTCCACAATATGATCAGTTTTATAAATGATGCAAATGCCTATCAAGAACAAAATTTTCTAATGTATCTGTTAATGTATTTAAATTATTTGGAATATGTTGATACGTGATGAAATCAATATTTCTTTACAGAAATCTAACACATAGATACATACGCAATATTTGTGGATTTCTCACTGAGTAATGATTGTTTAACTATAACACAACGGGCTGTGCATCAAACTTGACAACTAAATCCCTAATGCCAAGAGCAACTGCTTCTGACAAGAGTTCAATAACTACACTGTATTAAAAAATATTATTGGTTGACCGACCAAGGAATATACCTTGTAGGTTAATCAGCTTGCCATTAGGGTCATAGAGTACCCATGTTGTGGAAGACAGGTTCTGTGTGCTACAACAAGAACCATCAACAAAACCAATGTAATGGCTCGACAACATATGCAAACCGAGCGGAACACAGGGTAAGCAGAAAAACACATGTTTGTAAAGAAAACAAACACACACTAATAAATTAACACACTAATGTACATAAGTCATTACAAGAATTTCATGCATAATACTTCTTCAGATGGAGTCCATTTCCGGACACGAGTAATTTATCAACAGAGAATAGAGCCAAAGTTTCACCATTGACATGACGTGTAAGCATCGACTCGTTTAAATAATAGAGTAAAACTCATAAAAGGCTATGCCCCCATGCCCCTCGGGAAAGTGAGGGTTATGAGTCATAAGATGAAAACCCCATTGCAGTAATGGGAAAACGGTAGAGACTCGAGGAAAAAATATCGTGGGAGGAGGCAAGAAAAACTTAATCTCGTGAAGAGGAAAAGGTGCCCCTAGTTGAAAAATCTCAACGATTTCAGGGTGAATCGAAATGTCAATAGTCAGGGTTGTAGTGATGTTCCCCATATTACCCTCCGGCAAGACTTCATGCACCAGGACAGGTGTTTGAAGTGGAGGCATGGGGCAATGAGAAACAAATGCTTCAAGACAGGAAGGAATCTCATCGAAGTTGGAAAGATATGAAGGATGATCATGTAGAACGTTCCATAGAGTTTCGTCTAGAGACATGACCTCAATGATACTCTCCTCTGTGGGGAATGTCTCATTCAAAGGATTTAGAGAATCCCAAGAACCAAGCCAAGGATATGGCACATAAGTGTCCAGGTTCATACTAAAAACAATATGACTTTCGGAAGAGGCCATCGAAGCCAAGACAATTTCTTGGTAATTTTTCTCCAATGGAGTTAAAAGCATGGAATCACCAAATGAATCAATCTGATCTGGGGTAGGGATAATCTGAGGATTCGTAGAGACCAATATCTTATTGATTGAATTAACATGTGAAGGTGGGAGGGTAAAAGTATCCTTTAAAGTAGATTCTTTAAAGAGACCTGCCCCCACAGCCTCATAAGGAATTTCAGAATTTCCCACATAATGGACATTTCCATTCGATGAACCAGAGAGAAGAAAGACAGTTGACCGATAGTGACAATTTTTTGTTCATGAGAAAAATGAAGCACCTGGAACAAAAGAAGAAACCACACAAAATATAGCGTGGGTCCAGCTTCGCCCGAGAAGAAGGTTGTAGTTGCGATTTGCATTTACAACTTCTACTTCTAATTCAATAGTCTTTCCTTCCAATGTAATCGACAAGTTCATGAGAATACCGTATGGACGTGAGCCTCTGACGTCAAAGGCTTCCAAGGTGTTCAGAGACTGGTTAAGAGAAGGAGAGCCAATGGCTTTCCAACGCGAAATAGACATAGTGGAAGCATCTTCATCAATAATAGTCCAATGGATCGTCTTTCGTTTGATAAGAGCCTATATCAAAAAAGAAATCTGATAAGGAAGACGAGGCACATGGTTTTCAATATCAAAGCTAATCAGATTCGAATAATAAGGATCAATGAAACCTATAGTAGACAAAAGTGACTTCCACTGCATTGGACAAGATTGGAGAACCTCCAAGGCAAACATCGCTGAAGGTGCCTGAGATAAATCCTCAACAATATTGTAATGTTGTGCAACTCTAACATTCATATTAAAAGATGATTTCCGAAGAACACCTTTTGGAGGTGGTTGGGTTACGAACTCACT
Source organism: Pinus taeda (assembly GCA_000404065.3). Taxonomy (NCBI): domain Eukaryota; kingdom Viridiplantae; phylum Streptophyta; class Pinopsida; order Pinales; family Pinaceae; genus Pinus; species Pinus taeda. The sequence continues at coordinate 86,659 of APFE030556544.1, read as the reverse complement.
GTTAGGGTGCTCAAAATGGAGTGGACCAGAACTAAACAAGGTAGAAATAGAAGGAATATCAGTGACCTTTTTCTACACCATCTTCTTATGTGTGGTTTGATAGTGTTTTGTGTGAGTAGCAATCGAGATAGGTGATGAACCTCGCATCATGAGTCCTGGGAACCTGAGGAAACAGAGGATTGCAGTTGGTCTACCAACTACATCTGCTAAGATGGAAAAGGTTCTTTTAAGACAGTTAGAGTCCCTTTCAACAAGTGATTAACTTCAGAGCGTCGAGGACAATTCTTGGTGTAATGATGCTCCTCACAGATGAGGCAAGGATATTTGGACTTTCTTTTAGAAGGATCATTAGCAGATGATTTAGGAGGGTCCTATTTTGGGGCGTTGGCTTTGGCTTTACCTTTTCCCTTTTTCTTACCTTTAGAGGCCTTATCTACTGCGGTATACTGAACAACATGCACCTCAAAGGTTTTACTAGGACTGGATGAATTCTTCAAGGGATTATTGGAACTAGTGTTCGAGACAGATTTATGCTTTGAAGAATCTTTCATGGAAGTCTGAGAGACGGAACCAATCACACCATCCAAAGGGGGTACATCAGGAGACTTTGATGTTGTTAGATCTAAAGATGGCATCAAAGCATCAGGCAACATCTCATACAACGTGCCAGATTACGAATAGGCTAAGTCTAGATACTGGGCATGGGAGATAGCTTGCTCTTCAGTAACACATCCACCCATAGTTATATCCTTAGCAGTATTGTTAATGAATGATTTTGTGAACCATTCAGTCAATAACTCATCAGCAATTTCAAATTTAATGAGGCGACACTGACGTCTCCATTCATAGATATGATCAGAGATGTGGGTCACAGTGTCTTGCTTAAGGGATGTAAGCAAATGAGTACCAGTTTCATATTGAACCGACAATTGGAAGTGGGTGAGGAAGGCCTTAGTCAGAGAGTTGAAGTCAACATAGGTACCTTAAGGTAACTAGATATACCATTTTGCGGCAGCACCTATGAGGGTTCTTTGAAAGAGACAAAGACGGATCAAATCGTCAACATACGAATTGGAGGAGCACCATAGGTGATATATCATCACATGGGCTTGCAGGTCCGCCTTAGATTTTCCCTTGAATTTGGGAAAATCGCTTGGAAGTTTAGTTGGAACTGGAGGCTAGTAAGGTGAATGAAGACTGGGATCATTCGTTAGCCTCAAGACATTAGGCAGCCCCAAGGTAGCCAAGAAAGGCAATTGCATGTTAAACAACATATAGGGCCTTTGAGGAGACCCAAACTACGGATTCCATCCTTGCTGGTAAGGGATTTTCCCCCACAGTGGAGGAATTTTTCCATACGGGACCTGATTTTGTCCCTATTGAGGGTTACCTTGACCATAAGGTGGATTTGGTCTAGGGTAGGTTTGATACTGACCTACCATAGGCCATTGATAAGCATTGTATGCAAGATATGGGTTGCAAGGTTGCTAAACCCGTTGACCTTGGACAAAAGGATATTGCCCCTGCTGCTGTAGGGGTTGACCCTGAGCTTGCAAAGGCTAACCTTGTTGATACGCATATAAAGCTTGTTGCTGCCAAGGTTGACCTTGTTGCTGCAAAGGCTGACCTTGTTGATACGCATATAAAGCTTGTTGTTGCCAAGGTTGACCTTGTTGCTGCAAAGGCTGGCCTTGCAAGGACAAAGGTTGAGCAGACTACTGAACAAACTGAGTTTGTGGCTGCAAAGGCTCCTGCGACTGCGGCAAATGTTGCCCCTACTACTGTAACAATTTCCCTTTCTGCTGCATTGCTTTTCCTTGCTGCTACAAAGATTTCCCTTGTTGCTGCGAAGGTTTCCCTTACTGCTGTGAAGGTTTCCCTTGCTACTGCAAAGGTTGTCATTGTTGCTGCAAGGCTAGTTGGACAGTTCCTTAGGATATACCCTGAGGGTATTGATAATTCCCGAATTGAATCTGACCATATCCACCAAGAATAATGGATTGATAAGGCTGGACATAAGCTCCTTCTTGAGGAATGTAAGACGGATTGACCAAGGCTTGTGAACCATATGGGACATAAGCCTGTTGAAGTGGAATCTGAGCCATATAAGGCTGCTAATATTGGGTGTTACCTGACTCGGATGGACCAACAAGGTTAGGAATACTACCATAATAAGGTTGATTAACTCCAACCATGTGAGTTTGTAAGACACTCACATTGGTTTCGCCTAACAAAAGAGCAGTATTCAGATCTTGCGCTCTAGGTGGTGGAACATTCTTTCCACTTGATGGGGGGGTAGAAGAACTAACGAAACCTAAACTGAAATAGTCGGTTCTACCGGAAGGGTCAGTTGAAACAATGAAACAGGTTGTGATGGAATCGTAGGTTGAACAGGAACTTAGGTGACAACAATTTGTACATAAGTTCGAGAGGTCGCGTTTGGAATGAATGGACGGGATGTAGGCATAGCATTTGAAGACCAAATGGGATTTTGATACAATGACGAGGCACTAGGAGTACCCAAAACTAACTAAGCTAAGGTGGTATAGCCAAGTGGAAACATGGGTCCACTATTTTTAGGAAAGGTGAGAGACGAGACTCTTCCTGCATAAGGAAATCCTTTTGGAGGAAATTCATATCCTTGCTCATCATCGACATGGGGAGTATGGGTAGCGGAAACTTCCGAATAACCCGGAGAATAGGTTGGGATTTCACCTTTTGACTCCATATATGGAAACAACTGGAGACGAGGAACCCAGGATGTATGAGGATATAACTCCAAAGGAATACTTGGTCGATCGTAAGGATTGTAAGGACGTTGAGGAGATATCACAACAGAATTGAATAATGGATTCGAAGAATAGAAAACAAGCCTCTGCGGACTCTCAAGGGTCTAAATAGGATTATCAAAGGTATTCAGATTAGATTCTTGAGGTGACCACGAATCTGATGGAGGTGGATGAGAAGACAGAGGTTGGATACTTGGAATAATCCCAAGTTCAAAACCTTGATCATCAAGTGACTGAGGAAGCTCTGGATGAACTCTTTGGGAGGACCCTTCAATACCAGACAATGAAGGGGAACTATGAGATGAACTCGATGGTTCAACCACGATGACTTCCTCTCAAAAGAACAAAAGGAAAGGAGATTCGTTTAGGGATTTTAACAATCTTGAAATTAACAAGTAATTACTCAATGTTGGTCCAAGAAGCAACTGCTTGGGTCGAAATGTTTATCGTGGGAAGTTATTTTTAGAAACAATTTTTTTTCCTTTTCATCTTTTAAGAGTTGACTAAAGGATGAAAAGGTGGCTCTAGTCGCTTTCGATGGTTTAGCGAGCTTGAAAGGACAAGTTGATCAATGATATTTTCAAATATAAAGAGTCAGAAAAGATTGAAATGACTACTCAAGTGAATCTAGGTAAAAGGAGTACCAAGTAACCGTGAACTGCAATATACACCTCCACACATAAATCTACCAAGGACTTGACATACGTGTAGGAAATCACCCCCAAATGTTGTGTTCGGTGTATCATGTTTACAGGGTGGCAAACTCGACTTCGTATGGATAAAGGTTTGCAACCTATGGGGTCTCCCTTTATATACGCGAAGGTACGGGGAGCACAAGTCCATGCTAGTGTTGTTTAATTCCGGAGCGAATGACATCTGCTAAGTTTTATAGATGCCAGAACACGTCTCTAGCCTAGACCACTAAGTATGAACGTTAATTGTTCAAATGCTTCTTATATTAATTGATAGATTTTAAAGTTGATCTTGGAAATTAGGTTTCGATTTCAAGGCCTTAACGATGTTACTTGCTCGTAAAATGCAACTAGATGATGAAATGAAATCCTTCAATTCGATGAAAGCTATCTATGTAGGGAAGAAGATAGCTCAAATCATGCATCAAACCAAATGCAACAGTGCATCCATGACAATATTAAAACACTAAATGCAAAATATGAAATCTAATCTTTCATATGATAAGCAAATGGAATGCCAAATCAAACCTTAAAGCAAAACTACCTTAAGATATAATGATGATTTTTCTCTTTTCCACTTAATTGCAATCAACGTAATCTAGTGCAAAAGTAAAAGAGAATGCAAGAAAGCCAACAAATATTATAATCTCTTTCACATTAATGATTTGAATGCAACCCAAAATGCTTCGAAAACTATGAAAAGATAAACACTTTCACTTTCACTTTTCGAAACACAAAACTCAAAGCAAACATTCCCTTTCGATTCAAATGAGACAATCGATTTGTAATATATTGTTTATCAAATAAAACTTAAGCAAATTTCACAATATATATATTAATGAAACAACTTAAGACACAAGAACCAAAAGTGATCTGCAAAGGATGTCTGAACAAATAAAAGACTCTTTAACACAAGTAATTGATCTCTGATGAGAAGACCAACAAGCGGATGAAGGATGACCTAGAGACCTAGAAAACCTAAAAGGCTAATTAAAATTCAAGCATACTTAAATTAGGTTAAAAGGCGATTGCAATTAGGCAATAAAAGAGTCAACGAAGATCACACTGGTAAATCACTGGGAGAAGGCAAAAATAACTAAAAACAAGAAGGCAAACCCTAAATTTCTTTAACTTCTATAATCATCGCACTTGTTAAGAGAAAATAAGCGATCATTGCTACTATATTCAACAAACCTGCGATATCATCGCGACTGTCAGGGCTAAAAATGCGATGGGCGAGAAAAGCAAAGAAGAAACAAAAAATCTTCAAGAACATCACAAATCAACAACCTCCAAGCGTCTACTAGAAAGTGAGACTGACTACAGACAAGCAATGAAGCCTAAGAATGAATGGTTGAACAAACTCATCAAAAGACAAGGTGAAGAAGGGGAAGGAAAGGATCATAGATTCCCTAGTGGAGTTGCCAATTAGTTGACAAGGTTAATCCTCTCTTCGGTCAGAGACGATCCCTCTAGCCCAATGAGTGGGTCTAGAAATCGAAGTGACAATCAACCAGACATATTCCTAGGTTATATTTGAAAAGTAGAACGTAAGAGATGGCCTACCTCGTTCTGATGCTATTCTAATTTCCTTTGTTGAGGGCCTCGAACTGCTTGTTTCATGGAATTGTTCCTGCTTCTCTCAGCGTTTATGTATCGGAACAAGTGATCAAGAGACAATAAAGCATGACAAAACCAATAGAAAATCCAATAACAACCTACTTAACTTATCAATAAATGTCAAGCCAAATAATACATGAACATATATATTTTGGGAAGATGAACCAGAAGTTGTATATTATTAGGAATAAAGGGAAGCTTACAACCAAAGCCTTGATGAAAGGCTCTCCTTGAGTGGTAGTCCAAGTCCAAGCCAAGAACTCTCCAAGCACTCCTTCTCCAAGTCTAATGAATAGCCTCTAGGAACAAGCTTAACATAAGGGTGCAAATAGACATAGACCAACCATTTGGGAATGGGAGAAGATGAATTTATAGGCTAGGAGAGTGATCCGAATGGATAATGTCATCAATCCATGGTATTCAACCACCCATGTTATTCATCCCCCCATGTAATTTACCCATGGTATTGTAAGTGGCATCCACCCATGGTATTTATTTACCCATGGTATCGTAAGTGACATCCACCCATGGTATTTGCCCATGGTATTGTGACATCCACCCATGGTATTTATTCACCCATGGAATTGACTTGTGGTATTGTGATATCCACCCATGGTATTCATTCACCCATGGAATTGACCCGTGGTATTGTGACATCCACCCATGGTATTCATTCACCCATGGAGTTGACCCATGGTATTGTAATTGAAAAATACTATAAGTAATAAGTCACATTTTGTAAAAGGACAGTTTTTCCACCACAATGTAGTCCTTACAGTTATTATCTTTTTTAATAAAAAAATTTCTTTGTGGTTTGGTTTATTAGGCATTCTCCTCTTTTTCTTCTGGCATTGATATTTTTTAGATCTTGGGGGCCTCCCCCCCAAGATCCATTTCAATTTTTTTTAGATCTTGGGGGCCTCCCCTCAAGATCTAGATTAGTGGTATCGGAGCAGGTTATGATTCCATGGGAATGATGGTTTCATGCATATTTCAGTTTCAAATTTTTGCAGCAATATTCAACAAACTTCAGGCATGTGCTGCGACATCCACATATGACTTTCTTGGGCCAAGCAGGACGAATTTTTCTTTTTTTCATTTTTTTGCAGGATTTTGGTGTAGGTTTTAACCCCATACAGAAATTACCTGCATACGAATTCTAAATCATAGAAAAAATAAAAATGTGAGAGCATAACACATAAAACACA
>APFE030556544.1:6734-74429 GCA_000404065.3 Pinus taeda | reverse complement strand
ATGGACCAAAAAACCATCGATCCAATACCATGGACCGAAAACCATCGCGTCCAAAAAACATGTGCGAAAATCATGCACAAAACCATAGGTGGGTCCGCCCAACCTAACATAGGGTCCAAAACCAAAATTTTCCGGGGCGCTGCCCCGGACCCCATAAAGTGGGGTTACGGGTACCCCTCAAACCCCCTGTTAACTGTGGAAAGAATATAACACAGCCCAACATTTGGGCGGAGAGTTTTCAGATCAGATTTGAAACATTTGGTGCAATATTTACAAAAAAAATACCAGATCTGGATTCCTTATGAAAAAATAGCAACAAAAAAAAAAAAATTTGGTCGAGTCGGAGTCTGGATGAGGGAGATATGTTGATTTAAAATCAGCTATGTTGTAGAATTCTTTTCTAACGACAACTGGTGGACGATGACTCTCCTATCATTTCATGAATATTTTGCACAAAATTTCAAGAAAGTCATTGTAGATATGAGCTCCTCTTGAAAAATCTCCCAATTTCAAAAAAAAAAATGGGTCGAGTCGGAGTTCAGATGTGGGAGATATCACTGATTTAAAATCAACTATGTTTTTTAGAAATTTCATGACGACGAAAAAATTGCAGTGCGAATATGAGATTCTAGAGTGTCCAGATAAGGATTTCCAACACATGAGAAGATGGAAAATGGTCCATCTTCTTCCAAAAACAGGTTATAATAAATATTTTTATTTATATTGACCGATTTATGTCCATTTTAATTCTGGAGCAGCATTCAAAGTGGGTTCCCGTTGGAGACGCACTCTCCCACCCCACTTTAGTAGGCACCTGCTTCACATTCATCATTTTCAGCATAGCAGCATTTGGCTTGGGTTATTTGGAGACGTGCCCTCCCACTTCAGGCTATGTTGGCATGTGCTACTTCATCAACAACCAACATCACAGTTATGGGTCAACCGCATCACAGTTGGTCACAAGCATTACAGGGTATCTCTATCCTCAGATCTTCGTTTGTCATGGTTATGGGTCATCCACAAACCCACACTTCATCGAAATCCATTTGCTAGGCCACACACTGTCAATATCATAGTTGGTCACAAGCATTACAGGGTATCTCTATCCTCAGATCTTCGTTCATCATGGTTATGGGTCATCCACAAACCCACACTTCATTGAAGTCCATTTGCTAGGCTGCACACTGTTAGTATCACAGTTGGTAACAAGCATTATAGGGTATCTCTATCCTCGGACCTTTGTTCATCATGGTTATGGGTTAACCGCATAAAACCCTTCTCTTCAGTGGGTCTTCATATTCAACAAAGGCTTCGCAAGAGGGAACTTCAGGCAATGGGGACCACTGCTTCTTAAGGAGGGAGGAATGATCCGAATGGAAAATGGCATCAACCCATGGTATTTATCCACCCATGTTATTCATCCACCCATGGAATTTACCCATGGTATTGTAAGTGGCGTCCACCCATGGTATTTATTCACCCACAGTATTGTAAGTGACATCCACCCATGGTATTCATTCACCCATGGTATTTGCCCATGGTATTGTGACATTCACCCATGGAATTGACCCATGGTATTGTGACATCCACCCATGGTATTCATTCACCCATGGAATTGACCTGTGGTATTGTAACTGAAAAATACTATAAGTAACAAGTCACATTTTGTAAAAGGACAATTTTTCCACCACAATGTAGTCCTTACAATTATTATCTATTTTAATAAAAAATTTCTTTGTGGTTTGGTTTATTGGGCATTCTCCTCTTTTTCTTTATGCATTGCAATTTTTCAGATCTTGGGGGCTTCCCCCCAAGATCCATTTCAATTTTTTTTAGATCTTGGGGGCCTCCCCCCAAGATATGGATCAGAGAGGGAGTTAGGACTTATCCAAAGATAGGATTAGGCCCTCATCTAGTGTAGGTAGCTCATAGGGATAAGACAAAGAGGTGAAGATGAGAGGATTTTACCTCATCTATTCGAAACAACCTCTAGCTCGCTGCTCTGGAAGCTTCTAGATCACGAAGCTTCTCATCCTCTTTGGGAAAATTACCTTTTTGGGATCATTGCGAGTACGCAAGGGAATAAAGAGATGCCATCGCTGGTCAAACACAGTGCAACAAGTGACCATTATTATTTTAAGCCTCATAAGAGTGATGCCTCTCATTTTAGGGTTTTAAGAGCTATTTCTTCACGGAAATCTCAAGACATTTTCCAAACAAAGTTTTAGGAGGGATCTGAGCTGTATACATATATGAGTATACTATATAATGGTCATGTTTCAAGCACTTCGGTGTATGTCACAGGGAAGTGAAAGAGGCGTGACAAAATATTGTGTAACAGGTGCACCCATGGCATATAACTCCCTCAAATGAAATCTTGTGGGAGGAATTATTATCCAAATTTCATAATAAACTGGAAATATGGATATTTCTATCCCTCAATATTGTTGGAAGACCATTACTCCTAAAAGCGATACTTACAGTTCTTCCTATATATCTTTGCTCAACAATGATGGCACCATCATCCATTCCTCAAGAACTAAACTGAATCTAATGAGCTCTCCTATTGGGTGGGTCACACTTGGAAATGAAATGGTCTTTAGTGGTGTGGTATAAACTCCAACCAAATTTAAAGGGAGGACTGGGGCTGCATAACCCTTCAATAATGGCTACAGTCTTGAGAGCAAAAAATTGGTGGTAATGGCTCCAAGGGGGACTAGATCTTTGGAAATTAATTTGGAAGTGTAAGTATGCCACACAAATTTCTCAAAAAAAACTCATAATACTAAACAACATGGTCATTGTCTCAACAATTTGGACCCTAGCAAAAGAAGGCATGAGTATGATCCAAAAACATTATTTTTGTGAGATTACAAATAGTCACACTGCTCTATTCTGGGAGGATTCATGGAAAAAATTACCCTAACTAGGTGACCAAATAGATTTAGAAATGATGCATAAATAGATGAAAACCCAGGGCCTTATCACAATTGTATATTACTTGATAGAGGAAGATCCCATTTCACATTGTTGTCGATGGAACTTGCTAGAGACATGGCACAATTTTTGGAGAAATTTGCAATGTAGGCATATTCCCTATTCGATCCAAGAAAATAAAATATAATTGGGGTACATGTATAAAGGGACCTTTTTCATTCATGAACCATACCAATTAGAAGCAAGTTATCAAGCTCTGCAAAAGGAAGAGGTTTAGCCCAAAATATGGAAAAAAATATATGGCCAAAGATCTCTACTTTTCTTTGGCTCTTGCTACAAAATAAGCCATTAAGATGGGAAAACATTTAGAAGCGGAATTACAAGGGGCCATCTTGGTGTCCACTTTGTCTCCTACATGTAGAAAATTTGGAGCACTTATTCAATACATGTTCCTTCTTAGTGGGCTTATGGAACATGATGGCCAAATGTTTTAGGTGTACTAACAAGGATCCCCCAAATATTTCCAATATTGTTGTTTCTTGGCATTCTTAGGCATTCTCAAATCCCATTCTAAATTAAATTTGGACCCTCTCACCTAGATTCATCCTTTGGGAGATATGGAAAGAATGAAATGGAAGAATTTTTAAGGGCTCCTCCATCTCCTCAACCTCCATCTAGAACTATGTTATTTTCCATATCAAAGAATCATTTCTTGTTATCACCTAGTCCCCACAAAACTGGTAGAATTATGGATGTGAATTGGGTCTTATTCAGGTTTGGTTCCCCTCCCCTCTCCTTGTTCTATTATCTAATCCTCCATCCCCACCTAGTATGTAGTCTTTTGACTTCGCTTCCCCCTTTGCCTTCCTTTCTAAAACTGAATTTTGATGCGGCCATGAAAGGTAATCATGGTCCATTGGGTTACCTTGGCATCATTCAATATTAGATGATCATGCCCCTCTACCTATACTCTTGATCTCTTGGAATTAATAACAACTATGTTGCTAAATTTATGGGTCTCCATAGGGATTTGGAGATTTCCCATACACAAGGAATCACCATACTCCTAGTAGAAGGTGATTCCCAAATTATCATAAATATGCAATGGAAAATTTAGAATGGTACCTAGATACATAAGGTTTCATTGGGTTGGTGGCTGGAATCTCTTCTTGGTCAAGTCTCTTCTCTTTTTACCCTCATTCTGAATCTTATCCATACACGTTCAACTGCATGGTAATAAAATAACAATCTTGCTGGCCAATTATGGGTGTTAGATTCCTCTCCCCCAGTGTCGTCCACTTGGAACCATTTCCTGGACTCCCTTATGAAGGCCATGTGCTAGCAATTTGTTTAGAAATAATTTCCATTCTCGGATGGGGTGATGATCAAGATTGAAGAGGGGGGGGGGGTGGTAAGGTTGTTGTTGTCCAACCCAGCTAACAAACTAGGGGATGTTGTAGCACACCTCCATGAATAATTAATGGGACCAAATTATAGAAAAGGGGTCATCATTATAGCCATCCATAATGTTGTGTAGGCAATACTTTCTATAGACATAAATGTTCCCTCTAGTCCAATGGGAGGATCTATTAACTATAGAAGACAATTATACGCAATATTTCCTAACTCATACTAGAAAATGTAGAGGAGGATATATCTCCTACCTTTCTTTGATGCTAATACCCTTGCTGTCGACCTTGACTCTTTGGCTTCCAAGCTCACGATCTCCTCTTCGTAGGTGTAGATGAGTGCCTGCAAGAAAGATCAAGTGGAGACAACAAAGCTATGCAAAGCATAGTGTTTTCTAATACAATTTTTGTAACATATCAAGGAATATTACAATAAATGGACAATAATTGAAACATTTATGGAAAGAAAACATATATTGTATTATAAATAGATGAAAAGGGGAGCATTACAACCAATGAAGCCTTGATCTTGGAAGCCTCCTTCAAGTGAGATTCCAAGTTCAAGGCTTAGCCTTAAAACACCTTTCTCCTTTGTAAATGGGCAACATTTGGGCACAATTCAACACTAGGATGGCAACCAACCAACCAATAGCCAACCAACATCCAACAAACAACGAAAAAACCAACATTAGTGGATGGTGGGAAATTCATTTATAGGGAAGGAGAGGGAGTTGAGGATCCATGAAAAGAGGGAGGAGTTGCACATCTCAAGGGAGAGATCCATGGAAATAGGATCAAGGGCCATGAATGGGAGGTCTCATTCCAATATACATCTACTTGAGACCACGTTGTTGTTCTCGAGCCTTCTAGTAAAAAAAGCTTCTCCTCCATTTTGGGAAAAACTACCTCAAGAGGACCAATGCGGATTTTCCTGATAAAAGTAGCACTGACAGTGCTAGACATGTGTAATACTAGAGGTTACCAAGCAGATTTTCTTGATAAAAGTAGTGATAGGCTTGCAAAACAAGGTTTTTGACAATCTCTTCAGAATTATTTCAAGGCAAGTTTTCTTCCTTTTCTTCAGGGGTGTTCTAAACATGTTTCACAGTGAATCCATTGTTTATGACAACTTTAATCACTTTGCGACACTTGTGGCATTGACGACACAAAGTGCAACACTTTATGGTACGAGACTAGGAGTGTGATAAAATATTGTAGAAAATATGCCTCCTAAAGCATGAAGGCAGAACGAGAAGTGATGGCTGAAGTGATTTACAATAAAAGGAAAGGACTTAGAGAACCACCATCAAGAGACCTGCAAATCAAACATAATACAATATATTTGACATCTAAAATGTAAGTATGTCTGGCAATACATATTTGAGAAGACATCTAACAATACATGGATCCACGACATGGACGCAACCATCCAAATAGAAAGGACCATGTTTACAATCATGAATACTTAATAACTCCACACAACCTGGATTTATCAAGCGAAACCCAGGGTCTTCATCTCTGTCTTGATCCAACCAAAGTACGAATCACACCATGTGAATAGATGTGTTGGATTCAAATGTCGTAGAAGACACCTGATTATTGGTCAATGATGTAAACCATTAATAGGCGTGAGAGAAACTACCAATGACGACGATGACTCTCAAGGCACAACAACACAATCCATGAGTGTGAACAATGAAGCTGAAGCCAAACACTCATAGAATCATCCAATTGAAGGCAAGTGAAGTGAACCTATCGTTGAATGCAAAGAACTTGCCATTGAGGCATGGAAGCTCCAAGGTATGGAAAGGGAGTTCCTAGATCATCTTCGTGGATAATGAGATGGAGTTGACAGGAAGTGATCCGTCGAAGGAGGGTCATAATGTTTCCCACGTGATCGACACGAAACATAAGATTTTTCAAAGTTGGCAAGAGTGATTAAGGATTATTGTAGAAAACGTCAAACATGGTATAAGTGGTTTGAATTTGCAGGTGGGACTTCTCTTGAACATATCAAAAACATGACTCCATAATTTGGCAGCATTTGACTCAAAATAGGATTAGAGGTCACGGTGACAATATGATATAATCAAATGAGAGGCAAATGGAATTCCCAAACCCAGTAAGGTTAGTGACGAAGTGAGGATACCCCAAAACTGACATGAGATATACATAAGTGTCATTTTCAAGAGCGACATGACGCATTTCATACAAAATACATGATATATGTTTCCTTCCATTTTCCCCCACTATTTCTAGCAAGTACCTCTTTATTTTTAATCGAAAGCTTGAAGAGGATACCATATGCTTGTCGTATAAGTTCATCCTTCGAATGAATCCATCCTAGTATTTATAACGAGCCCTAGGAAGGAGTAGCTTGGCCTTGTCATGGTGATAATTCCTTCATCATTTTAGTTTTATGAGTTTGACGAAGGGTTAACTTGACGTCTTTTTTATGTTTAGAGAGTTTGAAAAAGAGAAAAAAATAAACTCCAGATATCCCTTTTTTCATATAGTCTCTCGAATCCAAAAATGTAGAAAGCAATATCCAAGAGAACCTCTTAGCCATGTTTGACTAAGGTATTCCTTTTTCGTAGCTAGTCTATCTCAGTGCAGAAAAGGGTTACACTTATAGTGAATATATGTCTTTTCATTTACTTTAACGAGTTCGAAAAGACAAGTTCTCAACAATATTTCATATTTTTGGAGCTTGAAAAGAGCTGAAAGAGGACTCCACCTGGAGGAACGAGTAGTATAAAAGGATAGCAATTGGTTCTGATCATGATGGAACTTCTCAAAAACATGTAAAGGCAAAGTGGTTAGTTAATAAGACCACTCATCATAGATGTTCCCTAGGTAGGTGTAAAACAACCAAGTGAAAGCGTACGATTGTCCAAAGAGATGGTGACAATGGAATGAAAAAAACCAAGGCTCATCTAGCAAAAATAGGCTGACGAAAATGGAAATCACGAGAGGTAAAGTGGGGATGGTTTCATTTTTACACAAGTTTGAAACATGGGAAACTATGCTTGAGGATACTTGAAGATGGTTTCATTTTTTCACAAGCTTGAAACATGAGAAAAAAACTATGCTTGGATTTGGTTTCATTTTTACACAAGCTTGAAACATAGACAAACTATGCTTGAGATTGGTTTCATTTTTACACAAGCTTGAAACAAAGAAAAACTATGCTTGGATTTGGTTTCACTTTTACACAAGCTTGAAACAAAAAAACAAAAAAACTATGCTTGAGATAAGTTTGCATGTCCCAACATAATGAATCAATTCAAGGTACATGCCCCAAGCTCCATTTCATTCATCTAAGTAGGCTATTGGTTACTAACAGGTGGATGGAATGAAGGTTCATTAATGAGATAAAGTGAAAGACTCTACTGGGAATTTACGAGATCTAATCAAAGAATTGAATTGGAGGGGGGTTTGCTTCATTTTTTTAATGAGCTTGACACAGGAAAAGAACCATGCTCATGACACCTTGTTTCATTTTTTAACAAGTTTGACACAAGTAAAGGAATTTTGCTTCAACATCTTGTTTCATTTTTTAAGGAGCTTGACATGAGTAAAGGAACTATGCTTCGAGAAACCTGATCATGGACCATAAGAGGCCATGGCTTCCAAGAGGTTCTCACTAGATGGGAGAACATCGCTTTGGAAGGGATACATTTCAAGGGATCTAATGGAAATATCAGGCTCCAATGCTCCCATTACATGATGAACTATATCACTGACTAGATCATCAATAAACATGGGCATCGAACAAGTGGCTAGATAATTAACCTATGGCGGGGGTGATACCACTTGCATACAAGGACCATTTAGGGAAGACGGTTGATTAGGTGATCCAAGTGGATGTTGGTGGCCACCCACCTATCCCACTTGGACCCCCATAACTGTCTGTTTCAGCTTTTCAATTTCCTTATTTGTAGCACAATTTACTATTTTTAGCAGTTTTTCGCGTCCTGAACTTTCAGAGTTGTTTTGAGGCCCTAAACGACATTTTTTGGGAAATATGGGAGCAACATGGGTCCATGGACTGATGTTGGTCTTCCCAAAGTTGTAGTTCTCAGATATATCTTTCTAACGATATATTGTGCACGTCAAATAGATATCGTATGCCAAAATTACGACCCCAGGAAGTTGATGTACCAATTTACCCAAACGCGACCCACCGTTTGGTGTTTGATTTTCTAGGGTTAGGTTTTTGGATGTTTAGGGTTTTCCATTATTTCTCAACAGTAAATAGGCCTTCCAGCCTCATTGTAACATAGTTGGGAGGCATGTAGCCACCACATCTCTTCTTAGAGATAAGCTACCATCACCCTAGCTGGTTTATTTCCATTTTTGTTTATAAGCATATTTCAGTATTTTACATTAATGAAATGAAGTATTATTTATGCTGAATCTCTGTGTTTATGGTTATCTCTGTAATTTGTTGCGTTCCCGTTGAAATCCGGATCATTGGGAGTCAGATTAGGACCAACGAAAGAAAGTTTATCAATAGTCACGACCCTTCCTTCATGCGGGAAACATATCACACAAAAGAGAGAAGAGACAAGATCACCCATGACCTAAACATAGTCATGTCCAAGGAGAAAATTAAAATCCAAAGGGCCTTGGACAACCATCACATCGATATACAGGATTTTTCCTCCTAGAGTAGTAGGAAACTTAGGAAGGATCCCTAACGGTTGATTGGTTCCTCTGTTAAAAGCTAACAAATTCTGGGTAACAGGCACAATATGTGGAGAACCTAAATTTTGCAAAGTAGTTTAGGACATAATACTAACCAATGTGACTTCATCTATGATTGTGCTAGGTACAACCATGTTATAAGGCTGTACTATGATTTGGAAGGGCACACAAGAAGGAAGATGATATCCTATCAGTTGGCTCCAATCAAAGGAAGTAACCATGCTACTTGGAGGGGGTGTCATGGGAATGGGAGAATTGCCCCCTTGTTCTATGGGAATGAGAGTATTGTCCCCCTATATCGTGGGAACAAGAGGAGTTTCCCCTAGTTCATTGGAATCTGAGGAAACAAGAAGAACCTGAGCGGTATGAGACTCACTCTCTACGAGAAGGGTACGATCAAATGCAAGTAGAATCAAGGAAACCATTTTCTCAACCAATTGTTGGTCGGGAATGAGTTCATGGGATTCACATTAAGAGAGAGTGGGATTGACTAGAGATGTATTTTGATCAATCACTTCACCAACTAGTGGAGGATATGGGGAAAACTTTTGATAACAGTTGGAAAACAAGGTTGAGAAGCTGTAAGGTTTTCCAACACTTTGGAGGCTTCATCCATATAAGGACAAAGGTGAATAAGATGATTCCATTCACATAACCTACATGGAAATTTGATTTTACCCTTTTCACCATGGACCTTACTATCACTAGTTGAGTGTTTGTCTCCAACATAATCTCCTGAGGTTGATGACGAAGGATGACGTGAGCCTATAGACCACACTTCCAATACCTTAGGAATACCAGGACAATCTCTAATAAGGTGGTCACCCTTGCAAAGAATGCAATGTAATTTAACTTTTCGGGGTTGATTGGAAAATTACTCCATACTAGTTGCATCCATAACAATGGCTGCTTGGTTGTACCCCTGCTTATTTTTCCTTCTTCTTAATATTCCTTTTCTTCTTCTTCTTATCCACTTGGTTACTTACTTGCAGGTTTTCATCAGATGAAGAGGAAGAAGAATGAGCATAAGAAGAAGGGATTGAGTCAACTTTAGGACCAACTAGAGGTTGATATTGTTCAGGCGAAGGAGAACATGGTTGAGAAGTAGTTTGGACATTCAGAACCATAGGGGTTGAAAATAACCAAACTAGAAAACCAATTGTAAATATGGGAAGGGACAACGTTACCATATAAGGGACAACAATATTTCCAAAAGAAAGGAAAGGACCAGGATTCCCATCAGATGGGTTTCCTTGATTGGTGGACTCAAGAATTGTTGCCATTAGTCTCAACCTAAGATCTACTAAGGAGTACTTCCATAGGAAGGATGTTGTTCTACAGTCAATTAATTGACTTTAGAAATTAACAATAAAAATAAATCAAAGAGGGGAATATAGGCATAAAGGTTTATAAAAAAACTGTGAACTGCAATGTACACCTTCGCGAACCAAGGACTTAACGTATGACAACCAATATCCCCGAATGTTGTGCTCGGTGTATCACAATATACAAGGCAACATACTCAGTTACTTATGGATGGATAACAACCTATAGGGGACTCCCAAAAAATATACTCGACAGTACGTGGGAGAGCATTCCCATATAATTTTCATGCATGGAGCATTGTTCGATATACCTGAAGGTACGTGGAGAACGATCCTATACACTTACGTACATGGAATAGGATTTCACCCTTGGGATTAAACTTTGGAAAACAATGACAACTCGTATGTTTAACGTTGCCATAACATGTCTCTAGCCTGGACCTCTAGATGTTTGTGTTAATGTTCCAAATTCTCCTTAGGTTAATTGAGATAAATTTTAAAGTTGATCTCGAATTATGTTTCGATTTCAAGGATAAAAAATCGATGTCACCTGAACACATCTATGATGCAAGTAATATGCCAAAAAGATGCTTTTCATTTTTGATGAAAGTTATCTAGTGTAGGGAAGAAGTGCAAACATTGATGTAACAATCAAATATGCAACCAACAATAGCTTCGTAACTAGATATTTCAATTCCACAAGTCCAATGCAACGATAAAAAAATAAATGAATTTTAATTCACTAAATTTCACCTACATGATTTTTTTGGTTTTTAAAATGAATGAAGATGCACTTATCAGCTTTCAACACTAAGTAATGTAATCTATACTCAATGACAATCTCAAAACAACTTTCCAATGCAATGTAATCTAATGAAATTCCAAAAGTAATGATCAATTTTGAGATGAAGTGTTGGCATTATGACATAGGTTTGGCTCGATGACATAAGTGTTGTCCTTGATGGCAACTCACTCAAGTAGCAGATCATAAGTTCAGGCTCTCAAAATAGTAGAAAATGAGAGGTCTGCAGGTTCCTGATTCACAAAGCTGCGGTCATTACTGGGTTCTGCAAGTGCGCTGATCAAAAGGTGCGGACATGTTCGCAGGCGTACCAAACAAAAAATGCGGACGTAAAATACACGCACTTTCATGCAGAGAGAAACGCGTGCACATGGGTTGGTCCATGGTATTTAGTTCAACATTTTTGATCCTATGGTTTTGGTTCGTGGTTTTTGCATCTAAAGTATTGAACCCAGGTTTTGGGTCCCTAGTATTGGATCTCTATGGTTTTGGACTATGGTTTGAGAAAGGCCTAGATTATAAAAAGGAAAGGAGATCATTTGGCTGAACAGAGATGTGTTGAATATCTTAAGAAGAGCAAGATCTGAAATTCTGGTGATTGATTGGTGAGTTATAACTAGACCTTAATCAAGGAGAAACCTGAGCATTAAAAGATAGATCTACTGATGGGTCGAGATCTCTTTGGCGCATGATAAGATCTATAAAACTGATAGTCTGGGGTATAATTGAAGTCTGATAAATTATCTTTACCCAGAGGTCCGTAGGCTAGACACAGCGCAGGTGCGGAGGTTCGCAGGTTCGACACAACGCAGGTGTGGAGTTTCGCAGGTTCGACACAGCGTAGGTGCGGCTGTCCGCAGGGTAGATACAGTGCAGGTGCAGAGGTCTGTAGGTTCAAGAACATCGCAGGTGCGGAGACTCGCAGGCTCGACACAATGGAGGTACGGATATCTGCAGGTTTCTATTGGTGAAGTTGCGGACTTTTCTTGAAATATGTTTTAGCTACTTTTGTCTATTATTGTAGTGTTCAAGGTTCTAAATTGGTGTCTGGTTGCTGTGTGCTGAGAAATTATTGATTCAGTATTTGTACGTGGAAGTTGGTTGATTGTAGATCTATTTGATGTTTGATTGATATTCATGGATCCAGTTTGAAAATTTATGAAACGTGGTCCCTGGAAGAAAAGAGAAGGTTGTAGGCTTCTGCAGGTTGAAGCCTGCGTGCTAGTATAAGACTGCACTAGTACAGAATCATTGTAAAAAGAAGTTTCTAATTGAAAGAAGATAGAGAC
Source organism: Pinus taeda (assembly GCA_000404065.3). Taxonomy (NCBI): domain Eukaryota; kingdom Viridiplantae; phylum Streptophyta; class Pinopsida; order Pinales; family Pinaceae; genus Pinus; species Pinus taeda. The sequence continues at coordinate 61,957 of APFE030556544.1, read as the reverse complement.
ATATTGTAGCAGGTGGTTTTCACCCACATTGGGTTTCCACCTTATATCTTGTGTTCTTTGGTGTGACTGTCTGCTCTATTTTTCCTGTTCCTGTTTATTGTTATATGGTTCTGACACACAAATTAATGATAAACATCTGAAGAATAAATTAAATTATAAGTCTGAAAGGTATACACAAGTTTCATTAGTCAGATCTGCAAATAGTTGTATAAATTGAAAAAGAATTTGATAATATTGATTCACCCCCCCCTCTCAGTATTATTTTCAACATGAAGGCTTAACAAATGCAAATGCAATTTCTTTTTGGTTTCTAAAAGAACTAAAAATGCTTATCGAACAACAAATCAATAACACATGCAAGCAACAAAACAATAAATTCGATTACCCAAGGAACTAAAGATTTAACCAAATTTCATTTTCATTACTTAAACATGGAACAAACTTTTGCAAACCACAAATAATCTAACAACAATAAGGTTAAATTCTATGCACATAGAGCACGAGAAAGAGTTTAGAGATCAACAAATTCTAGATCTTCTGTCAAAAACCCTAAAAAATCTCATTTTTGGACAAGCGTTATTGCAATGCTCAAAATCCACACTGACAGGGTCTTTAGAATTGTAATCAACAAAATCTGTGTTGACAACATTTAGTTTTTCAAAAAAAAAAAACGCGTTGGGTGAGAAAAGCTTAGGAAAAAGTAAAAAGGATTGAACAAAGGTCCAGATTTGACACTCTAAACAACACACCACTCGCAATGCGGATCCGCAATCAATCAAAGTTGTGGATCGCTAAGAGGTTGGCCAAACTGATCAAAAGAGACCAAAAACAAAAGGAGGCTGGAAGGGTTATGTACTCCCCAACAGAGTCGCCATTTTGTTTTTACAGGAAATCCTTTCTGCGGACAGAAACAATCCCTCTAGTCCTATGGGAGGATCTAACAACTATATAAGAAAATTATATGTAATCTCGCCTAATTCAAACAAGAAAATGCAGAGGAGGATAGATCTCCTACCTTTCTATGTTGTTAATACCCTTGGTTTCAACCTTGACTCTTTGGCTTCCAAGCTCACGATATCATCTTTACTGGTGTAGATGAGTGCCTGCAAGAAAGATCAAGTGGAGACAACAAAACTATGCAAAGCATAACATTTTCTAATACAAATTATGTAAAAAATCGAGGAGTATTACAATAAATGGATAATAACTGAAACATTTATGGAACGAAAAAATATATTGTATTATAAATAGATGAAAAAGAGAGCATTACAACCAATGAAGCTTTAATTTTGGAAGCCTCCTTCAAGTGAGATTACAAGTCGAGGCCTTAGCCTTCAAACACCTTTCTCCTTTGCAAATGGGCAACATTTGGGCACAATTCAACACTAGGATGGCATCTAACCAACCAACAACCAACCAACAACCAATAACCCACCATTAGTGGATAGTGGACAATTCATTTATAGGGAAGGAGAGGGAGTTGAGGATCTATGAAAAGAGGGAGGAGTTTCACATCTCAAGGGAGAGATCCATGGAAATAGGATTAAGAGCCAAGAATGGGAGGTATCGTTCCGGTCTTCATCTACCTGAAACCACGTTGTCGTTCTCGAGACTTCTAATAAGAGAAGCTTCTCTTCCATTTTTGGGGAAAACTGCCTAAAGAGGACCAACACAATTTTTCTTGATAAAAGTAGTGCTAGAAATGTGTAAAACCAGAGGTTACCAATGCAAATTTACCTGATAAAAGTAGTGTTGGGCTTGCAAAACAAGGTTTTTGACAAGCTCTTCATAATTCTTTCAAGGCAAGTTTTCTTCCTTTTCTTCAAGGGTGTTGTAAACATGTTTCACAGTGAATACATTGTTTGTGATAACTTTCATCATTTTGCGACACTTGTGGCATTGATGACAAAAAGTACGACACTTCAGGATGCGAGACTAGGAATGTGGCAAAATATTGTATAACACATACAATGGAAGAAAAGGATTTAGAAATTAGTTTTTCACCACCTTGTCTGTGTGTCAACCAAAATCTCACTTGTGTCGTTCTAATGTGGGAAAGGAAGTTTCCCATGGCTCAAAGCCACATCTATTTTTTGGTTTTTTTCAAGAAGCGAGTAACACACAAAGGCATCCAAGTTCATATCCTACAGGGAATGTGATTAGCACGACATGGCTCTATATGTTGCTAGAACTTAACAAGGTTTCAACTACCACAGAGCTAATTTCTAATCCTATAATTTGACAATTCAATAGTGTTAGTATGCTCTCAACCTTCCGACAATGCTTGGAAACCGGTAATATTGGCTCTCCACATAGAATTTATATTTACCAATTTTATTTTTTCTTCCACAGGTTGGTCAACTTAGCTTTTGCATTAGTGCTCGGGCTTTCTGATTTTTATTTCCATCTTTCTCATTCCCAACAACTTTATCTAGGAAACCACCTCTAATTTCTCGTTATCTTTAAATTTGCTTCTCTTCTTGGCCACCCCTCCTTATTCTACCATTGGGATCCCCTAGTCTTCCGCAACACACCCTCTCCATCTTCCTTTAACCTACTTCCTCTCACTTCTTTTTCCACCTTACGAACTTCCATGATGAAAGCTCTCATTTTGGTGTATGTTTGTGTGCTTCCAGTCTAGGTTTACATTTTATCTTCCCCCTTCCATTCTGATAATGAAAAATGTGTATCTCTATGGAGCCCCTTATGGTTGTAATGATTCACTGAAAGCTACTTGAATTACTTGGTGCTCCACTTAGTTCCCTGAATCCTTGAGGCTATTCTAGTCTTTATTCAAGCTTTACTGATACCCTGACTTTTCTTACGTTCCTCGTCAGCAAGCCCAAGTCAGGGGGTCACCTACTACCAAGAGAGGGTCCACAAGGGGAGTACACACATGCATCATTGTTTGGAGGACGTTGCCTCTAGCTTTGATGGCCTCATGCCTAGATCCATTCAGGAAGAGATCTCACACACTGAGGGGGAAGCTTCCTCTCACAGATTGCCGTCTCAAACATGGAAGTTCTTACTAAATAGGTAGATTGGATTCCTGGTACAAGGAATATGAGAGGTAGTTTCAATTAATACATGAAAATAGTTGAACTCTACTGGCATATGAAATTACTTCTAGGGAACACTCTCTTAGACTATCATAAGAATCACGTGGATATTCCCCATTCCGTTGAGCATCTGCAAAGACATTTTAGAGACTTAGATCAAAGGATGGAGGAAATTGAACAACATCTCAGTATCCTCCCCTTAGTAGGAGGAATCTTTGGAGATACTAAAGAACCCATCCAGATTGTTGTTTCAGACTCAAACCCTTATGCCTAGTTTGTAGTCTATTTATGCTTTATAGTTCTTTTATGAATAATTCTTTTCTACATCGCTGCTTAGGCCAAACTCAAAGTCTTTGCATGCTAAATATTTTATGTCTTATTATTTAGTTACCTCTCACGTTATTAAGGAGAGTTAATGTTTGGATTTGGTTAGGTTTCCCTATCGAGAGATTGACTTGAAATTTCAACTTATCTTGTAATTTCTAGTTTTTTGAGGCAATATAATTTACCCTACAAAAAAAATAATAAATTATTTCCATCCCAAAAGACCTTATTTACTCCACAATAATTTAAATACATTTCTAATTAATAAATATTATTTATTCACATAAACTATATTTCACTTTAAAAAAAAATCATATTAGGGTGCTCAAGTAGTTACTCTTAAATTCATCTTTTCAATTAAAAGTGTAGTTTAAAAGTTTTATGTTTTGGATTTTTTTCCAAGTGTATATTTTAGTCATTTTTTCCCTAAATCTAATAGGGATTCATTGGAATCACTGGTTTACCCTAAAAGTGTAGTTTAATTGTTTTATGTTTTGGATTTTTTTCAAGTATATACTTTAGTCAAATTTTCCCTAAATCTAATAGGGATTCATTAGAATCACAACTTTACCCCAAATTTTTCTAGAGCCCTAAATAGAAAAGTTACAGTGCACAAATTAAATTATCCTCCTTTTTCTAATTAGATTGTTATCTCCATTCCCAATGATCTACTTTAAAGTTCTCACATTTGATTGGTGGAGTTTAGAGTACTATATGATACATTTTTTCCATTAAAATGATTTTAGTGACATTTCTCTACATCATTCTTTTGAACCCAATTTTTATTTAAAAGTATTAATGTTTACGAGAGATTTTTTGGCGAAAATAACATGAGAAACCATTTGTTGACGCGTTTCCAACCAACCAGTGTGGTTCATCGTCAGGACAAGTTGAACCACACTGGTTGGTTCGAAACGCATCGAAAAATGGTTTTTCATGTGATTTTCGCCGAAAAATCTCTCGTAAACTTGATATGGATCACAAAAGCCTCAACTCTACAGTATAAATGTTATCATGCAAAAATGACATACCACTTTACAAGTGATTACTATAAAATGTCATCAATACACTAAGACATGTTATCCATGACCATTAATTAGTAGCCCAAAAACAGTTTGGAAAAAATTACAAAGTGGGTTTTTATTCATCTACACAAACTTAGGGTAGATGTTTTGCATGATCTGTGTGATTATCTATTCAAAAATTGCACGAAAATATAGAAAGTGATACTTCATTAATGATTGATGTGTGAAATAATGAATATTTCATCAGAAGGAAAGTATCAAGTGTGGGCAAGACAATTTTAGAGCTCTAGGACACTTTATGATAATTATTTTGGCAACTCAAGGCTCTTATTGTGTCCTTTTCATGCATGGGAAACCATAATGGGCTTGAGCACCTTTTACACTATAAACTATTTTCAAAGAAGCTTGAGAAAAACCTATAAACAAGAGTCATGAGTAACCATTTGAAAAAGAGAAATGGAATGCAAAGCTATGCTACCCAAGTTTTAAGATAATTCCCAAGAATTTTGAAGATTCACTATAATAGCATTGTTTTCCTTCAAGAATCGCTTCACTCTTGTGAAATCTTACAAGCTTCTCATAGTGAGAAAAAGCAGTCCAAACTTCATTAAAGTACCCTCCCTTGAAACCTTGGACAAGGCTCACAAGTGTCATTGAAGAATTCCTTAATGTCTCATTCAAAGCCCCTTTGGCCTTCTCCATTGGCAATACAAAAGTCTACTTTCATTTTCATTTTTCCGTTCTACCCGTCTCTGTTTGTTTCTTATTTATAATCTAAGACACGACAATGATATTTTTCAAATATAAAAATTAAATTTAACATTTTCATTTTATGTTTTCATCGTCTTCAACAATTTGGTTTGAGGCTTGGTTTTCATTTAAAATCCCTCTGATTTGTTCAACCGATATATTTGATACTAAAATGTAGAGTATATACTAAACCTGTTATTTTCATTCCCAACAAACAAACATGCTACATTTAATATATTTGTTCTCAACAATTTGATTGAGGGTTTGATTTACATTTTATGGGTATGATAATATATAACAAGATTCTATTTAAAATGTTATAAAGACTGACATATTTTTTCTTGATTTAAAATGTTTAGTCTATACACTTTATGTTTTATTTTTTTTTGGTAAGTTAGCCTTTATTTGTATTACTAATAAAAAAGAAGCATTACGTATCAATTTCTTCTATTTTTCCGTTAGGGAAACCCAATCAGAAGTATAAAAATAGGCCTTCTATTTTGAAATTCACACTAAGAGTTTGAAAGTGCTTAACTAACTATTGAAGTCTATGATTGTCTAGATATTTATAAAAAACATTAGAGAAATGTCTATCTACTAGGATTTTAGGCTTGTATATTCTTCTAAACATAAAAACATGTTAAAGCTATCAAAATGAACCTTGAGGGGTGCTCACTTGCATGGGAGCCAATGTTGGAACCCCTTCTTCACCGTTGAGGAATTCGAAATTGGTTAACTTGTTGGAAACCACTAATATTTTTACATCCATCTTATTAAACTTTTGTTGCAAAACATTAATGCATATGATAATTTCTTCTTAAACTTCATTTAACTCAACCTGAAATTTACCCATTATGGCTTTGATTTTCCAATATAAATCTACAATATGTATATATTCAGAGTTTCAAGGAGGGTATTCCATGTATCAAGCACTCATTGCCTACATTCTCCTCAACCATGATGTCTAAAAGGAACCTACAGTCATCCCTTACTTGCATTTCTACCCTATCAATTTATTCACAAGAAACTTGGGTGGTGTGTTCCGAATAATAGTTGGTTAAGGCCTTCGCATTGACTTGTTCACAAGTACAAGGAGGAAGATATAGGGCCTACTGCGACCTCAACTAGAAAATGGTGATCTCAACCAGGCTTAGTAGGATACCTGAGAAGACATGAGAAACAATTCAAGGAACATGATGGATAGACCAATGAAAACTAACTCCCTAATTGAAGTTGATGGGGAGTCAAAAGTGGGTTGGGGCTAGAGGAAATGCGGGACTGAAGGCTAGATAATAGAGGGGAGGAAGGAAGGTGAAGACAGGAGGCTAGATAAAACCACAAAAGGATGTGAAAGAGAAAACAAAGGGGAAAATTATTTAAGCTAGAGAAAAATCCATCTCAAACATCATAAAAAAGGATAGAAATAATGACAAAAACTAAAGAATGAGGAAAATTTACCCCAAGAATTCCTTGTGGAGAGAATTTGGAAATAATGGTTGTGATACTAGAATTATATTACCATGATAGACTTTGAATTCCCATCCTCAATGCAGGGGTATTTCCACTCTAGTCGATCTAATGTTCCACCATAGGGAAGCCATAATCAAAACTAGGGAGTGGATGAAAATATCGACATATTCAAAATAAATTTTCCCTATAACACACATTACATTAAACCTCAATAGTTGTCCCTAGACCACGAGCATGGGAGATGACATCATTAGCATTCATTAAATGGATTGCACTAAACTCATCTAGAAGATAACCCACTATGGGGTGGGGGGGTAGCGGATATCAGTTGAATATATTTGATTGACATTAATGCTTTAAGTGGATGAAGATGGAATCATTCCATTGGAGATCAATGGGGGATTGATCATAGGATAGGCATTCATTTTATAATATATGAACAATCTTTTCCCTATCCATCTAATGTGTGAGGGAATGCCAACATGGATTAATGAGAATCTCATTAACTCTTCCTATACCTCTTTACATGCACCAACTAAGAAAAGCCTTAAAGGGGGAGGTTCCATTATGAAGCTTTTTAACCACTTGGATAATGAATTGTGAGTCTCCTTCAATGATGAGGCTAGAGAATTTATGAAAAATGGATATTTGGAGGTCATTTTCAAGAGCATATAATTCTATTGCATTTTTGGAGTCTTTACCTAAAGAGCTTGCACACGTATGAAGGACCCCCCCTGAAAAATTTCTAAAAATTCCACCATAGCTTGTCGACTCAATATTTCCTTAGAGACATCATTGAAGTTTAATTTTGTTAAAACAAGAGGAGGAGTAGGTGTTGATGGGGATGGAAGGGGGAGGATAACATAGGAGGTTAAGGGAACAAATAGGCTAAAAGAAGAGGTCTCCAAGGAGAAAAGGATGATGGATTCTAAGGGATTGCTTTGCCAATCCTTGGGTGACCAGGGAGATAGGGGAACAATTTATTTGATAGAGTACATAATGTGAATCTAGACATCATTCTCTAATGTTTTAATTCCTTGAAGATCCTACGATTTCTCTCCTTCCATGTATCCCATAACATAAAACTTGATAGAAGTTGTCACTCCCAAGAAATGATAAGATGTTTAAAGGCATTGAATTTCCAATGAGAGATGGTGGCTATTATATCCTCCTTGTTAGATCGATTTGATGAAACATATAATCTCCTCTATCACATTGAGAAGAAGCAAAAGTGCATAAATTAAAGAGATGTTATATTGATTCTAGCCCCTGAAGCAAAAGTGGCATAAGAAGGGACCTTAGAAGACTTTATTTTAAGTGGCATAAGGAGGGACCTTAGAAGAGTGGTTAGTGTTTGTATATAAGGAAGCCATGAAAATTTCAAGAATATTTTTAATGGTCGTGGCTTACCGAATCATGGGGGACCCCACTAAGAGCGTGTCAACCACAAATTGCTTATTGGAAGTGGGTAAATCATTTCTATAAGTACAAACGCCTTTTATTCTTCCACATGATACTTCAAATTTTAGGGATAATCCCAATCCTTCTGCCATTAGGATGAAAAATAAATGGAGATAGGGGGTCCCCCTAATATATGCCCCTAGAGGGTTTAAAAGGGGAAGATGAAGAGCCATTTACTATGATGGAAAATAATGTTTGGTTTATGAGAGACATGATCCAATGAATCCAAATTTCAGCAAAACCAAAGGCTTCCAACACATGCCAAATGTATTTTTAGCTAATTTTTTCAAATCATTTTGAACGATCTATTGACACCTAATCATTAGGATTGGGTGAATATAATGTAAATAAATAAATAAGTAATATGAACAATCATCGGGAGATGAAGTGAACAGTCTCCCTCATGTATATAATAAAGACCAACCTAAAGGACATGAATTGAATTTTGTGGAGTTACTACCTGGCCTGACATGGTATCAAAGCAGGTACCATTTTTGGCTTTCCTCTGCTTTGTAACTCCCTATTCTGCCTATGTTCTACCTTGCATACAAAACTTTGCTCCTCTACTCTCCATTCAAAATCACTACCCATATAATGCACTGGCCATTTAAAAGCGCTACCCATATAAACGTTGTGGTGTCAGTGCCTGACATTTTCTCTCAAGCCTACTTGTACGCTTGTATGATACGCTGCTCGATACCTACCTTCAACCATTGATTGTGCCCTTTAGCTCCCTAGACTGTTCATAATTGTCCTCCCTGCACTCATTGTTGGCACGTTTTTTCTTGGGTGTAATGTCTCTCTATTTTACAGAAGAAGAGCGTTGAATCTCTATGATGAACTCCCAACTCCCACAGAGAAACGCCCTGCTCCATGAATTCTCTCATTTCATACAATCAGCATAAGGTTTTCTGCTCACAAATAGGGAGTGAAACAAAAGAAGTCTGACAATGTGATAATGAATATGGTATCTATGGTATGAGCTTTGATTTTTTTTTTTAAAATCTGTGTTGGCATATGCATTGAGGCCTGAAGTTTGAATGTTGTGTGTAATATGATTTACACTACTTGTTATAAGTCAATTTATAAGTTAATACACAATTCTTGTATTACATTGAGCGCTGGTGGTCTAGTTTCTTGAATGCGCTGTAGAGTTTTTTTTGTATTGAAGCTACTCCTGTTTTGAAGAACTGGTGGCTACTTCCATAAGTATTCTTGGGAAATTAGCCTATGCGCTGAGGGTACCGACTCTATACCTACCTGCACTTTATGTAGCGGAGTGCGCACAATTGTACACAAAATTTCAATTCTTTTTGTTTTGGTAGTAAGTGAAACTCTAAACATAGGTTTTCAAATATTTTGTGTCGTTGAGGAAAAGTGAAAGTCTGAACCGATAAAGATGCTAGCGGCGCTATATCACGCGCTACACAGGAACCATTAAAAAAAAAAAAATTGATGAGGAAGAGATTTGAAATTTTTTTGAGAGTGCATAGCTGATCTGAATATTTCTTTGGAAATGTTTTATAAGAAAAAAAATTGATGAGGAAGAGATTTGAAATTTTTTTGAGAGTGCATAGCTGATCTGAATATTTCTTTGGAAATGTTTTATAAGAAAAAAAATTGATGAGGAAGAGATTTGAATTTTTTTTTAGAGTGCATAGCTGATCTGAATATTTCTTTGGAAATTTTTTATAAGAATCAATTTTCATTGTTGGGTTTCATCCTTAACATTAAAGAAAAAGATAGTACAAAGCCCTATATGGAGAGAATGCCCCTTTGAATTATAATTTTTTTAAAAATTACCACCAGAGGTACAATTTTACTGTATATTGGCAGAAGTATTTTTCTATCAGCAGAAGTGTTTTTTACAATATGCATTCAATCATATCTATTGTGGGAATAATTCTCACTGGCAAAGAGAACTATCCTGAGTGGTCCCGGATGATAAAACACACACTCATTTTCAATGAGTTTTGGAAAGGAGTGTGTGCTGGAGACAGAGACACAAAGCTAGAACAACCTACATTAGACAAAGAGCTTGCCATTTGGGAAAACAAGAACAACAAAGCTTATCCATTAATCGCAGCATCTGTAAATGAAGAGGCGAGTCACCATATTTCACCATTTTTAATTGCTTTTGAAGCCTTACAAAAGATGAAAGAACTCTATGGCTCACATTCTGCACTTGAAGTTGTTCAACTCATGATTAAACTCTTCATTCTTGAACTGCAAGATAATGATCCTCTTGCTCTTGCATCTCAAGTAAAGTCTATAATGCATGATATCAAATCCACTAAGGTTGAATTGGATATTCCTCTTATCGCTTTTCTCAAGGCACTTTATCCTACTTACTTCAATTATCTTGAGTCATTGTAAGCAAATGGAAATCTCAAAGATATCACCTTTGACTCTCTTGTGAAATTTTTTTCTGAAAGAGAAAAAGCTTTTGGAAAGAAGACAACCCCTGAATCTTCTGAAGAGGCTGTGTGCCTTTCTCATAAAGAAGAGAATCCTGCTAAAGATTCTTCTAGAGGAAGAGGTGATCGAAGAGGAAGAGGAAGAGGAAGATATTTCAGAGGCAGGGGGGGCAGACACTCTCAAGGAGAAAAGGCAGATTTGCACTGCATATGTTGCAAAAGAAATGGATCACATGATGCCTCTACATGCAAGTTACCATGGGACAAAATTGAGCAGCAAAGAAACCAACGGAAAGGTAAAACTGATGATACAGACAAAGGTAAAGCACCTGAATCCGCTCACTATGTTGTGGCACAATGTAATATTGGAGTAAATGAAGATTTATTTAATGCTTCACTTGCTTCTTGGAAAAATGATTGGTTGCTTGACTCAGGAGAAACTTGCCACATGACTCATAGAAAATATTTGTTTTGAAGAATTTACTGACAATGTTTATGGAGCAGTATACTTTGCAGACCAATCAAAAATCAAGCCATCAGGGCTTGGCACAATCAGGCTTAAATTGCCTGGTCTTCCAGACTTTCTTCTGTACCATGTTCTATATCTCCCACAGCTGAAGAGAAACTTCTTGTCCTTGGTTCACATCTGCCAGCAAGGTCACTCCATTCATATGTTTGATGGCAAGCTTGAGGTGAGAAAAGCATCTGACCACTCACTTGTCATGAGGGGAATAAAAGAAGAAAGGCTTATCAAGCTGCAAAGTACCTTTGCTCGTACACAACATTTCTCATACAATTCTCATTGTGAAGAAGGTACACTTCCATCAAGTTTACTATGGCATGCTAGATTTGGACATTTGAACCATGACAACCTCCGCTTGTTGAAGAAAAATGGTGTTGCTGGTTTGGCTACAATTCCTAGGAAATTTAAGCAATGTGATGCTTGTATTCTAGGAAAGCATAGCAAACAATATTTTCATGATTCACATTCAAGAGCACATAGAAAACTTGAACTCATCCATTCAGATTTATGTGGTCCAATGCCCATTCCTTCTGCAAATGGAAATAAATATATGATAACATTTATTGATGACTACATTAGAATGTGTTGGGTTTATTTATTGAAGAAAAAATCTGATGCTTTTCAAACATTCAAGAACTTTCATAAATGGATTGAAAATGATGCACAATCTCATATTGGGTCTATTCATACTGATAATGGAAAAGAATACACATCAAATGAATTTGAAAACTATCTTTGCCAACATGGTATCAAACATCAAACAACTATGCCTTATAATCCCCAACAGAATGGCATAGCTGAAAGAATGAATAGGACAATCTTAGATATGGTACGATCCATGCTCTTCTTCAAAAATGTAAAGATAATGTTTTGCACTGGTGCTGTTATATTTGTTGCATATATAAAGAACATATGTCCATCTAATGCTATTAGAAACAATACTCCATATGAAATGTGGTATGGACATGTTCCTTCGGTAAAGTATCTCAGGGTGTTTGGTTCCACCTGTTATGCCTTGATACCAAAGGTACATAGAAACAAACTTGGTGCAAGAAGTCGTAAGTGCATCTTTCGGGGGTATTCAAACACCTCCAAAGCATACCGTCTTCCTTCAAAGAAGATGCTTCTCATGATGAATGGAAAGAAGTGATGCAAAAGGAGTATGATGCCCTCACAAAGTATGGCACTTGGAATCTAGTTGATCCTCCATTAGGAACCAAACCAATTGGCTGCAAGTGGGTCTACAAGAACAAGTATAAAGTTGATGGCTAACTTGACAAGCACAAAGCTAGGCTTGTGGAAAAAGGTTTTGCACAAAAGGAGGGGGTCGATTATGAGGAGACTTTTGCCCCCACAGCAAAATGGGCTACCATCCAGACACTCTTTGCCCTAGCAACTCAGAACGGTTGGAAAGTCCATCAAATGGATGTAAAAACTGCTTTCTTGAATGGAGATCTAAAAGAGAATGTTTTTATGTCCCAACCTGAAGGATTTGATGTGAAAGGACATGAACATAAAGTATGCAAAATTGTGAAGTCCTTGTATGGTCTCAAACAAGCACCGCGAGCCTGGTATGAAAAACTAACTGAGCATCTTCTGAAACTCAATTTCAAACATTATGATCTTGATGATGCAACTTTATTTGTCAAGAAAGTTGGCAAAATAGTTGTGTATCTTGTGGTATATGTAGATGATATTTTGATGACAGGGAACAATGAAAGCTACATTGCATCCATAAAGAAGGAATTTGGGAAAAGTTTTGAAATGACTGATTTGGGGTATGTTCATTACTATCTTGGTATTGAAGTAACCCAACATCCGAAGTCCATATTTCTTTCTCAAAAGAAATACATTGGAGATCTGTTGAACAAGTTTGGCATGACAAAATGCAATCCTCTTACTACTCCAATGGAACAAAAGTTAAAGCTCACATCTATTGAAGGAAAAGAATTTGAGGATGCAACAAAGTATACAGCTTGTAGGAAGTCTCAACTACCTAACTACTACTAGACTAGACATTTCGTTCGCTGTTGGAATCCTCTCCAGGTTTATGCAAACGCCTTGTGAGGGACATTGGTCTGCTGCAAAAAGAGTTCTAAGGCACTTGAAGGGAACTCAAGACTTTGGAATCAAGTATACACAGGGGGACAACTTCAATTTGATTCAGAACTCCGATTCAGACTTTGATGGAGACAAAGAAACTGGGGTATCTACTTCAGGATATGCTATGAGTCTTGGATCAGGAGTTGTCTCCTGGAGATTACGCAAACAATCAGTTCCACCAGATTCCACAACAGAAGCAGAATATGTGGCAGCAGCTGAAGCAACAAAAGAAATTGTGTGGCTCAGGAAAATGCTTGAAGATTTGCAGATAAAACAAGTATAATCAACGCCACTCATGATTGACAATACCTCTGTAATAAAGTTGGCCAAGAACCCAAAGTTCCATGATCGAACAAAGCACATCAATACCAAATATCATCTGATTCAACATCATGTTGAGGCCAAAACAATCCATCTCTGTCATTGTTCCACTAATGAGTGAATTGCCGACATCTTCACCAAAGCACTTGGAAGAGAAAAGCTTGAATGATTCAAAATGATGCGTGGACTCACCAACATCCCTTCAGATTAAGGGGGGGAATGTTGACACCTAATTATCAGGATTGGGTGAATATAATGTAAATAAATAAATAAGTAATATGAACAGTCATCGGGAGATGAAGTGAACAATCTCCCTCATGTATATAATAAAGACCAACCTAAAAGGAATAACATGAATTGAATTTTGTGGAGTTACTACCTGGCTTGACAAGATCAAGTTTGATAAGCACACCTAGCTTTTGGTAGTCTTTAGAGATTTAAATATGTCATGGAAAGAATAATGATATCCCTAATTTTATGATGCTCCACATATCCATATTTCCCTTGAGAGAATAAGAAAGGTAGAAGTGGGTTGCGACAATTGGAAATAAGTTTGGTTATTGTCTTATAGATCACATTACAGAGAACAATGGATCTAAATTTGGTGGGATACATTCCACAATCCTATTTGGGGATAAGAGTGAGAAAGATGGCATCAAGGACAAGAAATATAGAGTAGGTTTCCCTAGAATTTTCCACTAATTCTTAGACATATTTTTGAATTATCAACCAACATGCTTGGAAGAAATCAGTAGTAAAGCCATCACAACCAAGAGCATTTCATTTTGGCATGTCTATCATCACTTGCTGTATCTCCTAAAGAGTTATTTCATGAAGGAAAGCCTTGTTGTGCTCCTTAGTTACTAGAGGAGGGGTGCGTTGAGTTATTTTCTAAATGGTTGGACATGAATCTTATTGAGCCTTATGAAAAAGAGATTAGAAGAAGGAGATTAATTCTATTTCAATGTCCTTGTGATCTTCTAGAGTATTCCCTTGAGAATCTTTGATGCAAGATATACGATTATGAAAGAAATATTGAATCAATGATCAATTGAAAATTTTAAAGTTCCTTTATCCCTCTTTTAACCATTGAATTCTTGATTTTTTCCTTTTAAGAGTTTCTTCAAATTTGAGTCTTTTGGTTAGCTATGAGTGAAGCCTCGTTTCTTGTTTTATATCAACTCATCTATTCCCCCATCCTTTATGATTTAAAGTTGAATATGGTCCATTTGTTTTGAGAAATCATGTTGGGCATTGAATATGTCCCCAAACTCTTATTTGTTTCACTACCTTAAGCAAGATTTGATGTGTTTTAATTTTTTATAAAATCTATGCATGATGGTTTTGATATTTACGGGTTCCTTCTATGTTTTGCATAAAGGATGGATGTTGGATCAAGAAAGATTTGAAATAGAATAGATGGTTTTTGGGACTTCCTTTCCAATCTTGTGACAACTTGATGGCACAATGATTAGATCCTAAAATTGGTAGGGTGGGAGCATCTATAGAAATTTATGAAGTCATCAAATAAAAAACAATCTAGCCACAAGCCATGTTGATTACATCCACCTCACTTCTTGTTCTAGGTGGACCATCCATTGGTTGTGTTCATATTTACTATTTGCATGTCTTGGATTATTTCTATAAAGAGATTTGAACTGGCATCCAATCTTCACAAGCCTCCTTTTTTCTCTTGTAATGTTTTGATGATGTTAAAACCCCCTCTGATTAATCAAAGAGCAGCCTTTGCCACCTGATGAGTAACTCACAATTCTTGTAGAAAGAGAAGTTTTTCATTCAATAATGGCCCATACACAATGGTGAGAAGGCCCTTTTCTAATAACAATGGAGATGGAAGTGGGACTGTGACCATTGTGTGAGTTGAGAAGAAATATGAGATAAGTGACCTTGAAAGGGTTAAAAAGGAGATTTAATCCTCCTAAGGCACCATGGCAATTTTAGAGCTATGGTGTGACATTCTTTCCAAATGAAAGAAACTATCTTGGTTATCATCTCAACATAACATTTTGTTTCATAGTTCATGACAACTTTGGGTTGTACTTTAATGATCTTATTCTTTAGAAGGCTCTATTTTGGTTTCCCATTAAGGCCTCTGATATTTCAGGATATGATTTTCATTGGGGGTTTGAGGGGGGGTAAGGAATTTGTAATAAGAGAGATACTCCCAAAGTTGACCAATATTTCTATGAGATCTTGTATGATTTAATTTTGTTACTCGTTCTTCCTCTCTTTTTTTCCTCTTTGCTTGTTTTATCACTGTCCTTGGGGGGATTTTTTTATCTCCTAGAGAAGAGGAATGAGGGATTTGTCTTTGAGTAGTTTATCTTGCTTTTCTTGTGATTTTATCTAATCTTTAGAGACCAATGAAACTTGTTGATGAAGTATAGATTTGGGATCTTTTTCTTGCCAGATTTTTGTAAAGGCTTGCAAATCTAGATCATCCAAGTCCATATCATCTTCGTCCTCTTCCTCCATTAGGTTTTCCATTGCTTGGACCATTTATACATTTCCCTGATCCTTGGCTTTTCCTTCCTTTTCTAGTTTCCTATATTTGTTTGTTTCTTCCTCCTTCGCCAACTTAATAAGAGTGGGCTTTGAGGATTTTGGTACGATTTCTTATATTTGTGGAACTCTCTTAGGGAGTTATAAAGAACTTCACACCAATTGTTGGGTTTGGAATTGTTAGAGGAAGGTAGTCCCGTGGGATTTTTGGTGGTTCTATTTCTGTGATGTACTTTCTGAAAGCCATTTTGATATTTTCCCTAAATGGGCTTTAGGTGTGGCTAGTTGAACATTTAAGGGATAGTCTTTGAATAAGTGGTTGTGTTCATGTAATCTACAATGGTAGAAGGGAATGTGCTCACAGTCGATAGGTTGGAGTAAACCATTATCTCCATAGTTGAGGCAAATGGAGGTTGGCAGGTGTTTTGAGGTATCCTTGTAAACATATATTCTAACGTAAGAGGTATATCTACCCTATTTGGTTTCCCCAAAGATCATTACGAATGAGTCAAGTGTATCATCAATTCCTTCCAGAATTTCTCTGTCCCAGAATCCTCGGGGAAGAGATTAAAGTCGCAGCGAAACTGGAGCTATTGAAAATTCTTCCTTATCAAGAGAGAATCTCTTTGCCCATAAGTTAAGGTATAGCCCCAACAAATTGAAAAAATAAGGGCCATTATGAAGGACTCTATTCTTGTCCTCGAGGTTGCTTGTAAAATATTGTAGTGAAAAATTTTTTGGAGCCTAATTTTAGATCTACATTACCTTTTGGTTTTCAATTTTTCTAAATCCATTCCTCTAGAGCTTTGGCCATATACCCATAGATTTTCCCATGAGCATGTGTTCTTGCATATATCGAATGTTTTCAATGATTTTGATTGAGACAATCTCATACTTGGGGTGACTTTAGCTTGCATAATACAAGAATTGGTTTTGGCTTTTGAGTGACATTTTGGCCCTCTTTTGCTGCTATAGTGGTCTTACCCTTGGATACTATCCGATCTACCTAAGAGGTGGGGTGTTTTTCCATTGAGGTTACCATAATCCCTATTATGGAACTTATGTGGGCTTTTACGATCCCCTCCACCTACAACATTCCTATATAGGAGGGGGCTGCACCCATTCCCTAGCATGATCATGATAAGGATCTAAAACCCTAAAAAAATGTTATCTAAATATTTAGCCTCTATATTTTATGTTTAATGACTGAATAAAAATAAATGATGTGTTTTCTATTTCCTGAAAACACGTTAGAGCCAAAATATAGAGGGACTATAACTTCACAAAATTTATTTAACATCAAAATATTTCCCAATATTCATCAACTAATGTGATCGTTCAATAATCTAAATTTCTTTGGCAATCATATGAATTGCAGAGCGTGATTGTTCAATAATATAAAGTTGAATCTTACAATTTATATTTTTATATTATAATGTTTAATTATTTTTATGAAAACTAATATATAATGTTTGTTCTTTGAAGGAGATTCCTAAATTCTACTGTTCGAATGTGCATCTTCGCCAATGAATAATCTGCTGATCAAGAAATATATTACAGCTGAAGCGAAGGCAGAGAACCGCAATGGATAATATCAAATCAGGTTAGAGCGACTGAACCAAATTGGCTTTTGTTAGTGAAAATTCTCAAAGATATTAAACTATAAGGAATTAAAAATTTAGCACAATTCTAAAGCTTTGAACAGAATAAAATATCTCAAATTTCAGCGCATTTAACTTTTTAGAGTGTTAGCATTTTTTTATTTTTTATTTCTTTCAAGTTTTACAATCGAGTATTGTCATGATAATTTTAATTTGTATTAAAAATATATATAATCTTAAACATAAATTATTTAGAATTTAAAATTTCTTTTTTATTTTGAACATTTTTTTTTATCAAACGTTAAAAAAAACCAATATCACAAATCTTTTTAAATTTTTAATTTAATTTAAATATAATAAAGCAATGTAAACAGAACCATTTGTGATGAGTCATATAAAATTAATCATACTATAAATTACTTCAATTTTGTTAAGAAACTGCCTCCAATACGTTAGTGCATTCCAAATTCTTATTTTTATTCAAGGACCAAGGCTAACAAATATTATTACACAGAATAGAACCTTAAATCAATAAATCAATTATGTATAAAACAAATAACTTTAATCGTTACAGGACATATCCCCCTGCTTCCCCTCAAATAGAATAGATTACACTTGTGACTCTAACATCAACATTCCATACCAAATCTAAAGATTTAGGATCACAAATGTACAGTTATTCCTGTTGCTGCACCGTCGTTAAAATGCTGTGTATTATCAGAATACCATCCGTGCCTTGAATTATCATACTTTTCTCCATCAGCCCACAGAGCATAAGCTTCTTCTCCGTGAACTGCATCATCTCCTATCAAAATTTCCTCGTCTGGCATTCTTAATGGAATGAATAGTTTAATAAATAGTATGATAATGGTTGTGGCAACAATGTTCCATCCTATGATAAAACTAGCTCCCACAATCTGTTTAATAAATTGCATACCACTGCCATAAAATGCCCCCTTTGAATTTGTTACTGCAAGGAACAGTGAACAGAGAGTAGGCTCTGCAAAGAGGCCAGTGAGTGCTCCACCCAACACTCCTGCAACTGCATGTGTGTGAAATACAGCCAGTGTATCGTCAACTTTCTGTAACAGGGCTGACCTTTTGTGAAGTACCATCATTGTATACCATGGAATACTACCAGAGAGCACTCCCATCGCAATTGCAGCCCATCCTTGGACAACACCTATATAAGGGCAAAAAAAAATACTAATATTAATTCTTTGTTTTCAAGTTTTGCATTCTATACTGTAATTCAATTCTTTCAGCTTTTCAAAGATGGATATTTCTCATTCTAAGTTGGGTATTTGTCATTCTATGGAACTATGATATCTAAAGTTTTGACTGTAGGGTATCATGATAGCATCTTCGGATACTTAGCTGAACTCTAATGCAATTGGGGTATTTGATCTCTATTGTAGTTGAAAACCATGGAAAATTGATTTTTTTTGTGTAAATAGGAAGACAGGACAACAGCAAATTTTTCGGTAAATTCTTTACCCATTAGAAAAGCATCTGTAAATTGCCAAATTTCCATGGAGGAAGAAATTTAAACATAGAAAAAGCAAAGAGTATTTAAATATATACTCATTGCTGACTGCTCATTGCCCGCAGTCAGCAGTCATTGAGTAATTATTTCAAATCCTAAAGAGGAGTCAGCAGTCATTGAGTAATTATTTCAAATCCTAAAGAGGAGTGAAATGACAGAGAACCCAAATACACAGGAGAAAGTATAGAACAAGCTTCTCAAATCGACCGTTACAGAGTAGAAAAAAAGGGAAATGGAATTGCCCTTACCAGCACCCGGGGTGATGCAGACAAGTCCTGTTATCATGCCCTGAACAGCTCCAATGACTGATGGTTTCTTGAAGAATATAACATCCAGACATGTCCATACAAGAAGGCTGGTAGCTGCACATATGTTAGTATTCAAGACTGCCATGGATGAGACAACATTGGCAGCATAAGGGCCGCCTCCATTAAACCCCGACCAACCCATCCACAAAAATCCTGCTCCAGCCAGCATAAGCAATACATTATTTGGAGGAAATCTTTCCCGGTCTTTGGCCGATCTAGGTCCTACCTGAACCCCCCAATCCACAAAGTAAAACCAATCAGCATATGCAATCTGTGGTAAAGAGTATTAAAAATTAGTAGGTTGCAAGCAATATATGCCATACCCAATAAGCTGCAGTGAAACCTGAAATTCCAGAAGAGACATGGATTACATAACCACCAGAGAAATCAATGACCCCCCACTGAAAGAGGAATCCTCCTCCCCACAAGCTGAAAGCCCCCACTGTATATGAAAATGTGAGCCAGAGTGGCACAAAAATCATCCATGCCTTGATATTCATTCTTCCAAGCAAGGAACCAGCCAATAGGATCAGAGTTATGGCCGCGAAAACGAACTGGAAAAACACAAGGGTAGCCATGGGAAAAAGGGGCTCAATAGCTGGTGTCTCCACATTTCCGTTCTTATAATTGTGGACTGTTTCAGGGACTATTGCTTGTTTGATGAGGAATTTTTGGCCAAGCGCAGGTCCTGCCTTTCCCCAGAAGGGCAGAAGCTGATCGCCAAACGACATTTTATAGGCCCAGGTGACCCAGCAGATCAAAACAGCTGCAAATGCATAGAGTGCCATGAATGCAGAATTGACGGCCCATTTTTTCTTCACAATGCTTCCATATAGAATAACCAGGCCTGGCATGCTCTGCATTCCCACAATGGTTGCAGCTATCATCTGCCACGCATTGTCTCCTTTATTGAGCCAATCTGGTACTGCCGTCCCATTCTGGTAAGCCGCTGGCAGCCCCGCCATGGCTGCTACAAACAAAAGTGCTCCACTCCAATCACGAAATTCAAAGCTCTGCACATAATCCATCAACAGAGAAATAAGACCCCATGCCTAACCCAATGAAATATGTTCAAGAAAGTTCATGTTACTCAACAATACTTATTACAGAACTCCATACGAAAGCCAACAAAGCACATTGCAGAAATCCGATGTTGAAGATCACATCATAAAAACAACACAGACAATCAGCCATTATAGAATTGTGACAGGAAATCAAAGAGAAACCATATGTTAGATCTCAATAAAACCCATCACGTGATCCGCGTTATCGACTACACCTATTAGGGATTAATCTCTTTTAAAATAAAACTACTGCTTACCCAATCAGAGAATCAAACAAAGCCCATCAGGAAACCAGCACAATCCCAAAAGGAAGAAAAGGTTAAAAAAAACACCCATGACCCAATAGAAGCTTTAATAATCTTTGGTGCTATAAACAAATAACCAGAAAACCAAGATGAAAAATATTCTAGGCGCTTAGTTTTGGGTCAATTCAATGGGTGATCGAAATAATAATGCGAAATCTGTGAAAGTTGAGATATTTAAAAGTTCAAATCGCAACAGATAACAACAAAAACATGCAAACAAACCAGGGTAAATTGTTCTATTAAAAATGGCTTCCTCTACCTGTTATTGGCCGGCCACTAAGCGTGAAGAAATCCTAGAGACACGAAGAGGAACCAATGAAACAGAAAGGATTTCAAGGCCGTGCCAGAGAATGGAGTGAGGACAGTGCAAAAAGAGACCAAGAATCGCTCACCTCCTTCCAAATTTGCAGAAGCAGCTCCAATGGTTTTATTTAAGAGCACACCGACTTAAGCTGAAAGAAGGTGTTTACGTTTGTGTTTGGGTTGAGTCACAAAATAAAATTGAAGTCAAGTCAACCAAGCAGCCGCCCACATTCTTCGACTTTGAATCTTCGCTTATACACTACACATATATATTAATCATCTTTCTGGTAAAAAAATTGGAGGAGCAACAAACATTAAATGTACCTTCGTCACAGTCACGCTGTTCTTGGCTCATTTATTTAAATCACCATTACACACAACAATGTTGAGGCGGAGGAGAGAAGGATTCCTAGGATTCTTCTGTATTGCGTTTTCCCGGCCATGCGTTTTTCCTAACGCGCAGTGCCAGAGACATGTAATAGGGTGAAGAGATGTTATGTTTGTTTTGACTGGAGCACAACTTTGCGTTCACACATCACAAAAGTAGACGTTCTGTCGTTTGTTATTTCCCGGAAAATTTGAAGTCGAGTCATGCCATGCCCAACCGATCGTGTGTAAAAAGTTCTATACTTTCTTCGCCTCCGTACCATCATACATGCATCAACATCAACATCAACATCGAGTGTGATAGCTATGAACTGGTTATGCACCAAATCCCACACCCAGCATGTAATCCCACCGACCACGCACGCCACAGTTGAAAAACTTTTATTCAAAAGTCGACAGAGTTGAACTTGACATTTTTGCATTTTTTTTTCAAAAGTGGTTGGAGAAGCAGATGGTCTTTCTTGTGGAGTAGGTTATTGTTTTGGGTTTTGTAATGAATTTTCTTTTATCGTTGTCCTTCACTCATGTTAAGGCATTATGTTTTTTTCTTCAGGAAAGTAATGGAAATTCTGATCATATATTAAAAAAATTTAGTATGGATTTTGATAAATTTAAACATTAAAATTTTAAGTCTTGATTTTTGATGGTGTTGAATCTATTTTCATCATCAAAAATATGATTCAAATACTGTATTTACAAAAAATTTTGAATTTTTTTACCCAGATTCCTACAACTTTTAGCGATCCAGGTAATTCCTCTGCCTATGACTCCCATCTTAAAGTGTAAAGCAACGCATAGCACGCTGTTTTTACTTGTTTAATCCTAAAGTCAAGTACTTTTCTATATATGGTGGTTCCCTGTTTTTACTTGTTTAATCCTAAAGTCAAGTACTTTTCTATTTAGGGTGATTTTTATTAATTTAAGATTTTGGGTGATGAATTTTTATTTTTTTATTTATTTAATTTTTTATAAATATTTACAGTGTCATTTTATTTATTTAATTTTTTAATTATTTTTTTCTTTATAATTTTGATTTTTAATAATATTTATTATCTTTAAAAAATAAAGTAAAAAATATTAAATTATATACCCTAACATAAATCTCTTGCATTTTGGGGTCCCTTGTGGTTCAGGATTGGAGGTAGTTCACATACCTTGGCATTCCTATCTCTCTTGGGCCTTCCAATGGGGAAGATTAGGAGCCAAAAACTCATGGAGAGAAATCCTCTTGGGGCACTCAATGGTTAAACGTAGCAGGGAATGCAATTTTCATCAAGTCTGTGCTCTCTCCACTTCTAGTGTATATAGAATCAAGGCTCCTAGTTCCAAAAAACATTAATCATCAAATTAGTTATCTATTGAGAAAATTTCTATGGCAAGGTGGGAAAAGGAATGAAAGTCGCTTTAATTTAGTAAATTAGAACATTGTTCAATTGCCAAAAAGTTTGGGAGGATTGGCAATTAAAGGCCCATATTTAACCGTGGGTGCAAAGCTGGTTTGGCGTCTTCTATCAGGCTCCCAAGAATGGCAGAAAACAACTTTCCTCTGAAATTATTTCCATAAAAATCATTTAATTAGACCTGAAGAGGCCCCATGAACTGATCAAAGTTCCAAGATATGGAAGTTGTGCAAAGTAGCAACTCTTATTGTCTTGCACAATTTGGGCTAGCAAACAAGGAATGGAGCTCGTATTCATTTATGGAAAGATCATCTCCCCTTGGTTGTTCTGGAAAATGAAGATCCAAGAGTTCGGGAGCTAGCACAATGGATGTAGGAAAATGGATATCGCATGATAACAAACATCTCAAAGTGGAACGAAAATGGACATGGAAAAGTTAGCATTGTCAGAACTGCCCTTTTGAGCTCTGCCATCCTTGGCTTTCTCTTATTAGATCTCTCAAAGGATATGCTCTGGTCGCCACAAATCGACTCGACCGTAGGATATGGTCGGGTGGAAAAAGGAGCTTTTATTCAGTGAAAGAGGGATATAATTTCCTAATGCAGAGGCTCCCTCACCCTCTAGTTTCTAATATATGAAGCATAATATGGAACAAGGATGGCACCCCTAAAGTCAACACGTTATGTTGGGAGCTAGATATTGGAAAAATACTGACAACTGAAAATATAAAAAAGAGGCAAATTTAAGGACCCTCGCATTGTGCTTTGTGTGGGTCAGCTGAAGAAGATATCACTCTTATCTTCAAAC
Organism: Pinus taeda; assembly: GCA_000404065.3. Taxonomy (NCBI): domain Eukaryota; kingdom Viridiplantae; phylum Streptophyta; class Pinopsida; order Pinales; family Pinaceae; genus Pinus; species Pinus taeda. The sequence goes on along the minus strand of APFE030556544.1, from coordinate 38,260 downwards.
TCTGCTCTTTCTCTATTGAGGTATGGAAATCAACTTTATCTCCTATTAGTGAAATCCAAGTCATCCCTGTGGATTGGAATGAAATGTTCGTGAAATGGAAATCCCTATATCCTGATGCAGGAGCATCTAGACTTAGCCAACAATGTGAAATTTTGTTCACATGTTGTGGCTATACGAGTTGAATTTCATTGACCTGATTGGTCAAAAGTCAGTTTTATTGAGAGGGTTGGATCTCTCAAGAAATGAGTTGTATTTCATTACTGTAATAGTTAAAAATTGTCTTATTTTAGGTTCAAAGATAAGTTGTTAGCATAGGTGTGTGGTAGAGTTAGGAATTAGAGATTTGATGTTAGATTGATTAAAAAAATAGGGATTGAGTTGTTAGGCACAGTTAGAGTAATCTTCGATTGATAAAAAGAAGAAAAAATGTAATGAGTGAGATGATTGAGTGGAGTGAGAGCGAGAATAGTGTGTGGATTGTGTTTTGAAATAGAGGTCTTTTATATGTTGTAATCGGGCCAAGGCTGAGACTCTGTAACTGTTTTATTGTGAATAAATGATTCTATGCATATGATCAATTATCAAGCCTGCAGAAACCCTTGTTATGCTTTCAGATTCTTTATATTCGGGGCAGAATGATTATTCCTTTTGTTGAAAACTGTGCAACAAGAAATGCTAAATTTAGAAAGTACTAAAAATAGAACTGCTAAAAATAGCACTTCTAAAAATAGCAGTTTGGCCACCTTGGATGAGAGGTGAAACTGCTAAAAATAACATCTTCTAAAAATATCATTTCTAGGTCCCTTCCTATTTATAACAGTCCCAGGTCTATCTATAGGAAGTAAATTCGAATTTGGTCTTACCAACAGTTTGGAATATTAATTAATTAATCCTCCATGAGTTAATTAGTTAAGGAAAAGCAAACTTTAAGTCTTTGTGAGAACATGCAATTATTTCTCCACTAATTGGGGAACGTGTCCTTGATTTGCTCCACTAACTGAGGAATTAAGGATGAGTTCTATATTGAGAGGATCAATTGACTTAGTTTAACTTAGTCAAGTTGATGCTTGCATGCATGTGACAACTATTATTTTCAGATAACTGTGTATTCACTCATGGATAACTAATGCATGCCAGTTCTATCACAGACCTAGTCGAGATTAGATGTGGGACAGTGTACTATCAGATGCTAGGATATTTCTAGTAAGTATTCCTTGCATGGGGAAGGAAATAGGAGGTTCAGCTTGAGGTGCAACCTTTATATACAGGACTAGGTAGTCCATGAGATTTATCATCAGAGTACAGAGAGAGTAGGATAGCTTTTGAGCTTATTCTTTTTGTATGTTGCTGAGGATTTCCACTTGATTGATAATACAGTGTTGGGGTTTTATGCTGGTGCTTTCCTCAGTGATATATTTTGTGTTATGTGTGATTGATTCCTTCTTATCAGTTATATGTGTTCATTCTTGATGTTGCTCATGTTCAATTAAGCTTCCGCAAAGTTTATGGTAGATGTCGATCTAGTATTATGCTTTAGTACATTGCATATATTAGTTTGATCTGCAGGTGAAATTTCTACATGATATCAATAAGCTAGTTGATTTGTAGAGAAAATTCTACACCTTTGTTTTTCTATGTTTCACGCCTAAATCATAGGATTGATAGAAGCCGAAGGCTTTTATATAAATCTCATTGTTTTATGCCTGCTTTAATCTCAGCCGTTGGATCACCGATATCGGATCGACAAAGTGTGTTTACATGGTGTTATCGGGAAATCTAGTGTCCATGCAGAGCTGCTAGTCCCACTAAGACGTGTAGCTATCTTAGAAACAAACAGATTAAAGTTACTTTTGTTTTCCTTTACGAGAAGTAGTTAGGAGAGGAGCAAAGAATACCAACCTCAATCTTTCGCTTGGTTCCCTACTTGCTCCTTCTCCTCTTTGACAGATCTTTGCCGCTCCTCCCTTGACCACTCCGCTTCAAAGAGTACCTGTAAAGTCAAAGCAGAATAACACCTTCAAAGTGCAGATATCTACAATCATATACAATATAGGACCAGATATATATTGACCACACAAATGCATATATTATCAAACATACAAGAATGTGGAGGAAAACTTGAATAGCTTTATTGACATAAAGATTAGAAGAGAGGATTACAACCCACTGATTTGACCCAACGTCATCCTCCCAGCATGAAAGCCCTTCTTCACCTCATGAAAAGCTTAGATCACCCAATACTATGATATTCCACCAGGAAACCAACAACACTTCCTTACAAGATACAAGATTCCAGCCTTTTGATCTCTGGGATGAGGGATCCATATATAGATGATTGCAGGGGGTGAGTCAACTTCTAGGATTTTGATTAGTGTCTTCTCTCTGATAGTTCTTGATTCCACTTGGAGATTGATGATCTCTTACTCATCCCTAGGCGAATTCAAAGAGGAAAGTGTCATAGGAGAAGTTTCTGGAAGATTCCATGATCATCCACCTTGCAAACTGTCTCTGCCATTTGTTTACTCTCGCCCATCACAGCCTACAGAAGGGATTTTCAGTATGCATCGCACTTTTTGCATGTGGCAAGTGAGATACATCGCACCCTCTGCACTGAGCAGTTTGTATGGTCTAGTTTTGACCAGTTCTGAGCAGTTTTCTGTGGAGAACTTCTGGGAGATGATGTAATCAGCTGACCTTGTTCCTTTAGGGTATGAAACAACACTTTTAGGGACTCAAAAGCCCTTGGTTTATGGACATATATTATTTGGGGTTGCAGTGCCCAAATATGTCTATAGCAGTTGCCCCCTAAAGCATGAGGTCGAAAATCTTTTGATGTCGGGTGAAATGCTTTATCATGAGGATCCGAGGTTTTTCGAATTGGAAGGTGACATGTAATAAGAGACAATACAATACATTATTTTCATAATATTTTCATGATCTAGCTGAGGTGGGCGTTTCCATGCTCAGCTTTATAAATTCATTTTCATCTACATAGGACAGACAACCGTCTGTGTGGCAAACTGATGATTGTGATAGAACCATGATCCTTTGATTCAGATGATCATCTGTGCAACAATGATGTACATTTTATGTCATTATTTTCCTGAATATATCACATCCTGAATGGATGAAACTAGATTCGAGGTCTTCAAACTCGTCCAATCTTCGCTCGAAGTACAAGTCGATCCATGTGAAAAATGTTCTAGAGTCGAACATGGAAAGACATCACCTGATTACCAGCCAATGATGTAAGATGTTAACAAGTGGGAAAGGAATCATCGATAATGATGATTACCCTCAAGGTACTACAGTAAAATTCACGTGGTGCGAAAATGGGACTTGGCATCGAACACCACGCAAAATCTTTCAGTCAAAGGCCATTGATGTAAACCTGTCGCCAGAAGTGAGAAACTTGCCATTGAGGCATGCAAGATTCAAAGTACTGAAAGGGTTGTTCCTAGGTCGACTTCTTGCATAATGAGCTATCAATGATAAGAAGTGAGTCGTCTTAGGAGGGCCTTAATGAATCCCACATCTACGACATGGAATGGAGCAAATGCTTTTATGGAGGTGAAAACAATCTGCTGATACAGGGTTCAGGGTGGTGGTCATGAAAGGATGAAGGGTGAATGTATTGCAGCTAATGAGACACAAGATGGGTTGGTGAATTCTCTGATCAAATTCTCTTGAACATATCGGCAACACTGAAATGGATTGGTAGCGTTAACCCCAAAGATGGATGGTACAGTGGACCAATGGTAATATGATTGGTGAACAGAATAACCCAACCCGACTCAATCATGGTGATGGAGTGAAAGTGTCATGTTCAAGAGCGACTTTGCTACCAATAAATTTTCTTCAAGTTTTCTTCCCAATTTTTCCCCAGTCATTGCTGACCAATACCTCTTTATTTTTGTCAAGTTAGAGGAGGATAACATATGCTTGTTCTATAAATTTCCCTTCGGGCAAACCCGTCGCTATGTTTTAACGAGCCTAGTGACAGTGAAACTCGTTCTCATCTCTATGGACAAGTTTGTCACTATTGGTTTTAACGAGTTTAATGACAAAGATAACTCGGTCATTTTTCAATTTTAGAGAGTGTGAAAAGGGACAGAAATGAAACTACAGTAATCCTTTTTCGTCATATAATCCCTTAAGTCTGAAAAAGTATAAAATAATATGAAAGGGATGAATTTTCGATAGCTTTAACGAGCCGAACAAAACAAGCGCTCGATCATTTTGTGTAATAATCCCTTAGGTCCAAAAAGATTAAAATCTAGAGGGGGGATATCACTCCCGGTAGCTTTAACGAGCTTGAGAGGCCAACTGCTCAGCAATCTTTTCATATTTTATGAGTCAGGTGAAAAGAGCTTAAAGGAGACTCGTTTTTGAGGAACGAGTGATATTTTCAGGTAGCTACTGATTCCAGGTAAGATTTGGAATTTTCCAATCATGGAAGTGTCACAAGGATGGCTAACAGAATCACTCTTTGCAATTGTTCCTCGAAAGGGTAAACAATCAAATGGAGGTGTACGATCGGCTAAACATAGTGGAGGTGATGGTAAGAACACGACCAGGGCTCAAAAGGATGATGATAATCCATTCATAATGGTTATTTACCAGATATTGGTTAATTTTTTAATGAGCTTAAACTTTGGGGCAACATTTGTTCATTGCTTAGGTTTAATTTCTAATGAGCTTGAACTTTGCATAAAAACTGCTCGTTGCTAGGTTTATTTTTTAGCGAGCTTGAACTTCATGTAAAAATGCTCGTGGAGGGTTTATTTTTTAATGAGCTTGAACCCTATGACAACATATGCTCAGATTCGGTTTCATGTTTACACAAGCTTGAAACGAAAAACTATTCTTTTTATAAGTTCGCATGCCCCTAGCATAATAACACAAATCGAGGTGCATTCTCCCCAAGCTTCATTGCATTCAACACGGTGGTTGGAATGAAGGTTTACCTCCAAGATCTTTGAAGGACTCGACTTGGAAAGGGAGTTGTTTCATTTTTTAATGAGGTTGACTCAGTAAAAGAACTATCCTCATGAATCCTTGTTTCATTTTTTAATGAGGTCAACACGAGATAAGAACCGTCCCCGGATTCCATCTTATTTATAGTATTTGATAGAAAATAAAAAATTGAAGAATGATTATGGTCGCTGAAATAATCTTCATGGTATTTCAGAATATGGGAACGATGGTGGTAATCTTCCCATGGTGCCTCTCCTATCATCATCGACTGAATGATCCCTTCGTCTGTAGAATGTACATGCGACCAAGGATCTGAAGAGGTGCCATATTCCTTAGACCTATCTATCCAAACACTCGATGAGTGTTGATTTGGGTTTGCCCCCGAGGCCAAGAAAATTGATTGCTACAATATTTCGAAAATGGCGATGATCCATGCTGACAAAATGTTCAGGAATATTCCAAATCTTTTAGATATAGAAGATATCATATTGCAGGTTCCCACCATGGCCACTTCCGCCAGATTGGTTGGAGGCAGTAGGGGAAAGGTTCCCATCAATGTAGGGTCTTTTAGTAGGCCTACTCTAATATTTTGAAGCGATTGAGGGTTTCTGTGGATCATCAGAATGCTTCTCGTAACTTGTGAACTATTGGGGAGAAATGTTTGTTGGTCGATGATTGTAATCCCTCCTTGGAAGGGAAATGTAATATTTTTGAAGTATGTCGAGACAATGGTAGCCATAGCATATATCTAGGGCCTTCCCTGTAGAATGTTGTAATCGAGGATTCCATCGATAACTTCAACATCAATTTCTACTATCTTGCCCCCCAATTCAACTTGCAAGTTACTTAAAATCCTGTATGGAGTGTATGTTCGTCCATCAAATGCTTTTAATGTCATTGATGATCGCGACAAGGGCAGAGAGCCTAAAGTTTTCCTGTAACTCATTGACATAATACATGTAGATTCCCCCTCATCAATAATTGTTCAATGAACAATTTTGTTGTGGGCTTTCACTTGAATGAGGAAAGCGAGTTGAGCTGGTAATTGAGGTTCATATCCTTTATGATTAAAGGCCACAAGATTGGAATCCGATGGGTCAATCCCACCTATTGTTGATAATAGAGCCTGCTTCTGGGAGGGGCAATTTTGCAGTACCTCAAGTGTCAACATAGCAGAGGGTGATTGGGCCAGGTCCTCTACTATATTATATTTTTGTGCTGCTCTGGCACGAGGATTAAATGTCGATTTGTGTAGTACTCCCTTTGGAAACTTTATCGTTAGCTCAGGAATGATGGGTGGCATAACTTCAGTCGAAGTTGTTGTTGAACTACTAGGTTAATCAGTAGCCTTGTTGTTCGACAACTGTGGATTCCCATAATCTTTATTCGTTTTCGATATCAAAGCATCATTTTGTTGTTTTGAAATGGAAAACATAAGCACTTGGGATGGGGATGCATTATCACTAGCAACCAGATTGGTTCTTGGGTTTAGAAATAGATTAGTCAATACTGCTAAGGTTTTTGAACTCTTAAATTTTTTTTAACGTTAGCTTTATGTGGACAATCTCTCGTCCAATGATCCTCATCGCATATTTTACACCCTGAACGGGGTTTCCTTTGCTCGGAAGGGTTTGTAGATGTTTTTTTAGGAGAGGACTACTCTTGTTTCTTCTTCTTCCCTTTCTTTTTCTTCTTGCCTCCTGGTTGCTTCGGTTGTTTGCCTTTTTCAGTCGACACGACATTTACCTCTGAGGCAAGAAGTTCTTCATTTTCATTTTGACTAGAAACCATGTGATCTTTCTTGGATGTAGCCTTTATGGTTTTTGTGCTAGTTGTAACTATCACACAATCGCTGGCATGAGAGTCTTTGTTTGATTTAGGAGGAGGTGGAATGGAAAATTCCGGTCTAGGAGCATCAAGGATTTTGTCATAGAGCATGCTAGACTGAGTATAGATCAAGTCTAGATATTGTGCACGAGCAATGATTTTCTCTTTAGTGATGAATCCTCCCTTTGCCACATCTTCTGTGTTAGAAGGTAACAATAACTTAATAAACCATTCAACTAATAGCTGATTAGGAACATATGTTTCTACCATTCGATGATGACGCCACCACTCATGGATATGATCAGATATATGAGTGGTTTTCGTCTATTTGAAATTAGTAAGTAGCTTTGTCCCTGTTTCGTACCTTATAGGTAATTGAAAATGGGTTAAAAAGGTTGTGGCAAGGGTGCTGAAGTTATCAAACAGAGCTCTAGGAAATTCAATGTACCATTTTGCTGCTGAACCAGTTAAAGTTCGCTAAAAAAGGTGAAGCCTAATCGAATCATCATTTATAGTGTTGGATGAACTCCACAGATGAAAGGTCATCACATGATTCGACAAGTCTTCACCCAGATTTCCATTAAATTTAGGAGTATCTGATGGAATTTTATGAGGAATCACCTGCCACCAAGGGGCATAAGCAATTGGATCATTTGTTAGCTGATTTAGATCCGATAACTCTAAAGTCGCCATGAAGGGCAATTGTTGATTCAGGTTCGACGAAGCATACCCAGGATAGGATGGTATCGCCTGAGCAGTGGGTCTTTGAATACCAGCATAATGCATTTGATGCTGATAACTTTGGTAAGGTTGATGAGCATAACCATTATCAAATGATTGATGTTGACCATTTGAATATACGGATGCCCATTAGTTGCAAATATTTGTTGCTCAGATCCTTGGAAAGCTTGTTGGAATTGTGGTTGTTGATATTGCACTAGCGATGGTTGTGAAACCATTTGCTGTTGTCCAATACTGGCTATTTGACCAAGATGAGGGGTAATAGTACCCATTTGAACCTGGGTCGCTCTAGTTAGGGAGCCACTAATCGGTTATTGCAGTTGTGTCATGGAGACAAGAGGCTATTGTATTACGACCTAAGAGACTTGAGGTTGACATACAATAGGCAATGCTTGCACTTGTGACATTGTCACAATGGCCAGTGTAGTAGGGATATTTGACACAGGTAGGTTTTGTTGCATTGAGTATACAACGCTTGGCTATTGAGGTAGTATTGGCACCCAACCATTGGATCAAATCCCAGCATGACCCGAATTCTGTTGCAAACTCCTATATGGTTGTTCTCCTGGAGGAAATAATGAAAGGGTATACTACCCCCCATATGGTGACAATCCAGTGTGCAAAGGAATGATTGGCCTTTGAGGATAGGACTACCCAAATTGATACTATTGTGAAGGATCAATTTGGTGAGACTCAACATAAGAGATTCTAGATATTATTCTGGACGAACAAACGGGAATAGACCATACTGTCGAAACAGTCCCTGGATGGACTCCATCTAGCAGTTGAGAGCTAGTTGGGACAGATGGTATACCGAAAAACATTGTTGGAGTAGTAGCAAGAGGTTCTGTTGCTGCTGCGTCAGATGGCACAGTCCTAGATGTCGACGGTTTTTCAAACATATCTAGCCTATCAAAAAGATTTCCTAGCGATTCTACAGGAACTTGCGATGAAGGGAGACTAAATTTTGTTGACGAAGGATATAGGGTGAGCCCAGCCCCAAAATGTAATGGAGAACTGGATGGAGGATCCTCCACAATCTCTTCTATAGCAATCAATCCAGGTGGGAGAGGTAGACCGTCAGGTCTGTAAAATATTTATGGTGCGGAAGAAGGTATAGACTCTGCAGCGACAGTTGTGGGAGGGGTAACACCTTCTGAATCAGCTGTAGATGGAGACAATTCAGGAATAGAAGCATTTATCGTTAAATTAGGATTAGTTCTAATGTCCTCTTCATGCCGCGAAACTTCTTTTGTGAAGGTAAGGATACCAAAAATGGTCAGAGTAAGTGGCGTCTCCGAGGATGTCGGAACACTTGTTCCAACCAAACCAGGAGATTTTGATCCAGTTAAACGAGTTCGCTTTGTCCGAAATAGTTTCCTTTCTAGAGTCAAATACGGTTGACTCGTAAGTCTCCATGAACGATGGGGTTTCGATTGACTTTCTTCCATGATTGCGGATTACTTGATCAATTAAAAATAAAAGGGGAAAAATTATTCCGAAATTAGTGAATTTTATATGCTTTGACACAACTTTATTTTTCAGTTTTAAAGAGTCGAGAAAAAGCTAAATATGACTCTAGTCGCCTTTAATTTTTAATGAGCCTGAAGTGACAAGTGCTTAGATGGACCTTTTCCTTTAAGGAGTCTGAAAAGGAATGAAAGAGACTACTCTGGAAATCTAGACAGAGGGATTACCAAACCAATCGCAAAACTGTAGAATAATTTTTATGGTACAACATTCAATCTACCCGAATGCAGTGTTCAGTGCATTGAGATCGATAGGGCAACAAAAACGGCTTCCTAAGGATAAAGGATATAGCCTATTGTGGTCTCCCAATATATACTCGATGGTACGTGGGAGCACAAGTTTGTACTGGCACTTGTCGTCTCAAAGACGCGGAATCACTCAACCAACAACGAATGTGATAGTTACCATGCTTTGTGATGCCAGAATACGTCACTATCCTAGACTTCTAAATGTTGTGCATTAGGTTCCAAAGCATTTTTATGTTCATTGAATTTATTTTACAGATGATATTTCTTAAGAAATTTGCCCTTCAGGTTCACCACATGTAGATATAAAATTCCAAAAATGCAATCTAAGATGATAAACAATCGTTTAATCTTCTTTTTGCAATGAAAATCCAAGCTACCAACGAAAGAGAAGTGGAATTCTTTCAGCAAAGAGCAGAGAGCACACACTAGATGAATTGTCCTAAATCAAATTCAACAAGCAGTCTAAATGCAAATGCACGTGCATGTATTTGTTTTCGCTTTCTTAATGTGTGAATGGAAAAAAGAATGCTAAATACAAATCTGAATTGTTTCAAGCGACAGTACTAACAATTTTCTCTTCAAAAGACGAAAGGAAGATAAGGACAACACTTTGCGATTTTGAATTGAAAATTGCTTTTGACACTTGAAAAACTATTAATTCAAATCAAATACAAGAGTAACAGTGTAATCGACTATCAAGAACAATAGGATTATTTTCTTTGACTGAAAATGACATTTGCGACACTTTCAAACCAAAATACAATAGCTTGATTATGCTACTTCTTTGTAAAAGAGGACCTTAAATGGCGAACAATACATAAAAAAATTTATAGTTCTTTGTACTGTGGAGGCTGAATCATGTAAAGGAAGGGAGTTTCCAAAATGGTTTACTGATCACAGATAGAAAAACTCTTGAATAAAGCTGAAGAGAGTGAACAAAAAGCCAAAATCTGGAAGCAGAAGAGGTCTTATCTTATCATCGCACCTGTAACACAGGGAAAGTGCGATGCATCTCACCTATCGCACATGGGAGGTGTGATGCATCCAGATTCCCAAGAAGAGAAGGTGCGATGGTCCAGTGGCGAGACTTCAACTTGGTTCGTGGTCACAATTTGTAGCTCAGTTCAAGGATTTAAGATGAGAAAATGATAGTCAGTAAATGGAAATCACAGGGGCTGATCTAATGAGGCTACTAGAGCCACCACCAGGGCAATTAGTATGTTTGCAAATCAATTTTTCAGTTTATAAACAAAACCTAGAGATAGAATGAAGCAGCATTGATCTACTTTGCACTTTCATAGCAAATGCAGCTCGAAGGCTAGCTGGCTTGACTTCAGGCCTCGTCTGTAAGTTTACAAAGCAAACAAATATAGATAGTTAAACAAACTACTCGCTCCCCAACGGAATCCCATTTTGTTATCAGGAAATCTAGTGTCTATGGAGAGCTACTAGTCCCACTAAGACGGGTAGCTATCTTAGAAACAAATAGATTAAAGTTACTTTCTTTTTCCTTTACGAGAAGTAGATAGGAGAAGAGCAAAGAATACTAACCTTGATATTTTGCTTGGTTCTCTACTTTTTCCTTCTCCCCTTTGACAGATCTTTACCGCTCCTCCCTTGACCACTATGCTTTAAAGAGTACCTGTAAAGTCAAAGCAACGTAATACCTTCAAAGTGTAGAGATCTACAGCCATAAACAATATAGGAGTAGATATATATTGACCACATACATGCATATATTAGCAAACATACAATAATGTGGAGGAAAACTTGAATAACTTTATTGATATAGAGTTTAGAAGAGAGGATTACAACCCATTGATCTGACCCAACATCATCCTCCCAGCATGAAAGCCCTTCTTCACCTCATAAAAATCTTAGATCACCCAACATTATGATATTCCACTAGGGAACCAACAACACTTCCTTACAAGATACAAGATTCCAGCCTCTGGATCTCTGGGATGAGGGATCCATATATAGATGATTGCAGGGGGGTGAGTGAGCTTCTGGGATTTTGATTAGTGTCTTCTCTCTGATAGTCCTCAATTTTTCACTAGGAGATTGATGATCTCTTACTCATCCCTGGGCGAGTTTAGAGAGGCAAGTGTCACAGGAGAAGTTTTTCAAAGATTCCATGATCATACACCTTGCCAATTATCTTTTCCATTTGTCTACTCTTGCCCATCACAACCTAGAGAAAGGCTTTTCAGTATGCATCACAATTTTCATACTAAGCAAGTGAGATTCATCGCACCCTTTGTACTGAGTAGTCTGTATGGTCTAGTTTTGACCAGTTCTGAGCATTTTTCTGTGGAGAACTTCTGGGAGATGATGTAATCATCTAACCTTGTTCCTTGAGGGCATGAAACAACACTTTTAGGGACTAAGAAGCCCTTGGTTTATGGACATATATGATTTGGGGTTGCAGTGCCAAAATATGTCTATAACACTTCTTCTTCAAACCATTGTTTGAGTTGTTGTGTTTCATAAATATCTAGATCTATAAGAAGGCAAGTCATCGGGATAGTTCTGATACTTCACTCATTGAACTCACCAAGATGACCTCCACTTATTGCAAGGACTAGGATGGTACATTCCATGGATTTCAGAGAGTGATCATCCTTCGGTGTGGCATTCGTCTCCCCACAAAGTGAAATCAATGATGCTATCAGACTTGTCGTGCAGGGAAATAGTTTGTTTGGTAGTTTCAGAACAATCATGCCTGTGAATAATTGAGACAAGAGAGGTTGAGCTAACGACACTGATAACATCAACAAATAAGCCGATAGGCACATGTTTCAGTGAACTTACTGCCACAAAATTGAAGGTATGGGAAGGTATTGTTTGATCACCATCCAAAATGTGAGATGCATTTGATGTGGATAAGAGGAGGGTTTCGAAAGAGTTTTTAGGATGGTTGTATGTAGGATTCAAGACCTTTATGGAGCCATTTGAAACTATGTATATTTTTCCAATTTGGATGAGAGGATGGAGTGAGTCCACAAAGTCATTTAATGTGGATACATGGATTTCATCATCGTCCTGATCAAGGAGGTCAAAGTCAAAGGATTTCTAAGAGCTCCATACATTTGTGTATGCACAAAGGGGTGTTTTCGCAAGAAGTCTACCTTGGATGGACCAAAATTTATGAGTTGGGGTAAGTGCCTTAAAAGGGAGAGTTGCAGGTGAAGCAAGAAAATTTGTGAAGTTGGTAGATTCGCTTTCATTGGGGGGGGGGTGGGGTTATTAAAGGGAAGATCCATTAGATGAGGACTAGGGCACATGGATCATTTTTTCAGCAGAGAGAATAAGAGGGGTTGAGTTGCCACATGGTGGAGTATTTCAAGTTCTAGGACATAAATAAACCTAAAAAAAATCATATGTGAGTGTAGACGAGATGTAAAACATGATAAAAGAAAATAGATTCTAAAGCAGACATAAAATGATAGGAAAGTGAGGGAGGACTGGGCATGATTCTCATTGTGCAACATGCATAGTATGATGTGCATATGTGCATGAGAATTTTTGGAAGAGCACGATAGAGCCTATTTGAAAGTCTCTCAATGTTTCAAGTGCATCAAGTGACGAAGGAAGCAAGACAACATCGTTGTGAAGACCATCAGAAAGGGAGACATGGTAGTGAGGGGTTAACATCCTAGCAGGGTGTATTTCTTTGCCAATAACGACTCGGAGGGTGGGTTACATCTTGGTAGAGCCATCGAACAACAATGGAAGTGCATTGGTAGTCAAGGTTGGTTCCATGGTGATACAACTTTGTTGTCAAAAAAGGAGTGCTACAAGTGAATATCTATTATAAGTGTACAAAAGTGAAGAAAAATTTTTGTATTAAAAAGAAAGTTGTGTATTAAAAAGAAAGGAAAAGGTTAAAGAGTTTATCTAGAATGAGATGATGCATCAATAGAAATGGAAGGGAAAAGTGTGGATGATAAAGAAACATTAGGAGGAAGGAATAACAAGTGTGCTACAAGAATCAAATAGATAGCTAGACTATTTTCCTTATGATTTGTGCAATTTTCATGTGGAAAAGTTAAATGTTTCATGGGAAAAAATGAAAAACAAGAAGAAAAATGTGTACAAAAGTGAAGAAAAATTTGTGTATTAAAAATAAAGGAAAACGTTAAAGAGTTTATCTAAAATGAGATGATATAGCAATAGATATGGAAGGCAAAAGTGTGGAAGATAAACAAACATCAAGAGGAAGGAAGAACAAGTCTGCTACAAGAATCAAATAGATAGGTAGACTACTTTCCTTATTATTTGTGCAATTTTCATGTGGAAAAGTTAAATGTTTCATGGGTAAGAAAGAAAAACAAGAAGAAAACAACACCCACCATGATATTGTTATTTGTTGAGTGAAGGCAAGTTTTGGAACGTAGAGAGGAAGGGGTAGGCAACTTGAATGGTATACCAAGCAAACATTGAGCTCTTTTTCAAACAAAGAGGTTTGGCAGTAAAAAGGCAAAGTAGGAAGCATTGTTTTGATTATTTTTTTTGTGTGTTAAGTAAAGTGTCTTTCTAGAATGATGGAAATGACAATTTTTCACCTTATTCAAGCAACCTTGCAACTTTTTAGATGAAATAGATCTATGGATGTAGGCAAATAAAGTTGTAAAAAAAAATAGGCTAGGTTGTTTATGTGAGAGAAAATTTCTGACTATAGTAAAAATAAAAGAGCACGTGGGATTCTGGGAAAAAAAGTGAGAAGGAAAATAGAGGGTACAAATAATGGAATAAGATGTGTTTCCAAACAGCATGTAACACCAGTTAGATATCAACCATGCATAGTGTAACACAATAACAAATAAAAACCATAAAGGAAAATCTTCCACAATAGGCGAAAATAAATGTTAAACTAATTTCCTAAGGATAGGAAAAGTGTATATGCATACATGTCAACATGTAAAAAATAAATACAATAAAGAGGAAAATCGAAATAGTTGTACCTATTAGTAGGTAACAAGATAATATATCTTATCATGTTAAAACAAATTTTTTTTAGGTAAGTGGTATCTAAATATGACAAGGAAAATGACTAAACCAGTCTGGCCAAGTAATGCCTCTAATTGCAACGATTGTAAAATACCATGAATCATTTGCAAAGTAGCAACAAATTGTTCCTCCAAAAGACCTGAAGTTATAAAGGAACAATATGAAAAGGGGTAAGCTATATGCAAAGGGGAACAAAAGGATTTCTTGTCCAACAAGGTGTGCTAATTGTGAAGCTAACAACAAGATTTGAGGACCTTTTTAAATAGTAGAGAAATGAAGGAGGACAGATTAGCCTTTTAGAATCACATGGAAGAGGAAGACATAGTGGCAAGTCACTTGGGACCTTTTCTCAGATTTATGACAAATGAAATGTCCAATGTCATTATTGTAGAAGGCTTGAAGAATATGCATATGAATGTGGGGAAAAAATGGTATGGATAAACAAAATGAAAATTTCATTAAGGAAATATTTGCAAAAATAAGTGAATAGAATCAATTTTTGTTGCAATATAGCATAAGAAATAAATAAATGGGTATGGTACGTAATGATGGTTGTATCAACTGTCACTAAAAAGGAAAAAAAATTCAATCACTAAAATTTGAGGTCAGAACGTGAAATAAGAACAAACTATCAAGCGTGAGTAAAGGAGTTATCTCTAGTTGCATCAACAAGGAACCAGTTTGGCCAAGTAATGCCTCTAATTACAAAATTTGTAAAATACCATGAATCATTTGAAAAGTAGAAACAAATTCTTCCTCCAAAAGAAGTGAAGTTATAAAAGAACAATATGAAGAGGGCTCAACTATATGCAAAGGGGAACAAAAGGATTCCTTGTCCAAAAAATTGTGCTAACTATCAATCTAACAACAAGATGTTTTTTAAAATAATTACAATAGTAAATTGATGAAACACAAATATCAATATTTTTTAACCCTTGACAAATATCTTGAACTACCATGTACTCAATTCTCTCTCTTGAAAACTATCAAAGAAAAAAACTGGAAACTATTGTTATCACTTTCTTTGGCTTCTCTCCCACTACAAATAAGAAATTAAATGATCATCGCTTTTATAAATAATTCTTGATTCTCTATCATTGATCTAATTCACATAGACACCACATTTTTTTTTTAAAATTTCACCATTCTAGAGCTTCAACAAAGGATAAACATCCTTTATTTGTTAAAAACTACATAAAAGCTCAAATAGAGAGTTTTAAGTGTGATGGTGTCCCTACATTGATGTCGAAGCATCTGGTATTGAAAACTATCTTTCACAAATTTATGAATTCCTTATATGTTAATATAAGTCTTCAATAACAACCAACAAGCTTCAACATGTTTAACTTTATCAAGGAGTCCATTTTTGCCAAATCTAGTTTTCATTTACTATATTTTTTTATAGTAAATATAAAACTTATGAACAAAAGACATTTAGGGTGTGAGATTGGACTCTAATCATATGAGAGAATGGAGTACATCATGATTAAGACTAAACATTTTACATAATTGGATTTGAGATGACCCTCACATCCTAGTGTGTTAGGGACTGCAGATTCTATGTCTTAAATAATGCAAATTTACTGGTCAAACTATTTTGGAATTTAAGCATCTTAGGGAGGACGAGAGTCTAGTGAAAACTAACATCTGGGTTTTATGCACGACTTGAAGGAATACATGATTTTTTTATTGATTATTTTTTTTCTAGAAAGTAATTTGACAAGGCCAACCTGCATTTTGGTAAGGCACTCAACCTTTCTTGACAATCTGCATTTTGAAATATTTGTGTTCTTTTTGCATAACAAAAAAAATTCAATTTCAAAGTGATGAGAATAAGAATTGGTAATTGAAAGGATTAAGTTTGGACCTTATAGAAGATATTGTTTGCACTTTGGTGACACTGGTCCAATTTGATCAGAATGGTGAAAATGTTGAGTTGGCATATTAGCTATGTGTGTTTGGTGATGAGATAGAAAATTCCAAGATATGGGGTTTGTGGTTAGGGTGGAAAATGCTAGTGTTATAGTTTCAATTTCATTATTTCATGCATATGAGTGGACCATGTGTGCATTTCTCAAAGGGTAATCAAGGAAAATCAATATTTTCCTTCTCCAAAATTGGAAAAAAAAAATTAACCTATTTTGAGTTTTTAATGCTAAGGATGATCGCCTAGGAATATGAATGGGTATTTTCAGGGTATTTTAATTTTCTGCCATACATTATTGTGTGAATCATATATTTCTTTGATTAAAGGCGATTACTAGGTCTCAGGAACCTTATCATTGGATTAATTGAACTCAATAAGGAATAAGGTAGGAAAGATTTATCCCTTTTAGAGGTTATGTTCTAGTACTTGGACAATTTTAATTTTGGAGATGATAAGGGTTAAATCAAGGTGAATGACATTCATTCCAACTTCAGATTGGATCAACATGTAGCTTAAGTTTGTAATGTTTAATATTGAAATAATTTTTTTCCATTATCGGTAGAGCTAAATGTGATAAATTAACATTGTTATTAAATTTCGTTTAAATAGTTGAAAATTTAAATAAATGAAAAGCAAAGAATATAACTTTTTTTATCTAAATTTTCTTTCTCATTTTAAAACTCTCTACTTCTAAACCCAAATTATGTGATTCAATTTAGGGCTTTTTTCAACCATTGAAAAATATCTCGATCTCCCTAATTCTATTCTAAATTTCCATCCTTGCAAGAAATATGTTACCTGTAATGACTGTTGGAAATAATTTGTTGCGGGATTTTAATTGATCATCTCTCGTAGCTCTTCAAATCATGATTTAGATTTACAGGTAGTTTGATCAATTCTATGTCTTCAATCCTTGTTTTCATTGGGCCATTGTGATTCCTTCAATAGGTGAGAGTTAACCTTAATTCTGCTCCTCTTTTTTTTTTCTAGCTTATAGGGATCAGAGTCAACCTCTAATTATTTATGTGCATTGTTTCTAGGTGTCAGGTAATAGGTCAGAGTTAACCTATAATTCTTCGTGTGCTATGTTTCTAACTATAGGGTGAAATTGGTAGCACAATTATTATAAGTAGTTTAAGATTTAAGATTAATTATGTTTTAAAAGATCATTGTGACATTAACTTTAAATAGGCCCATTATATCTGATATTTATTGAGAGTAACTATTGTGATTTTGAACACAATATATGATCTACAACATGACACATATGGATGTTAGATGGATATGGGGTTCATAGAACATTCTGGTTTGTTTTTTCATCAATACAAACTCTTCTAGGCATGAACACTATGAATAATCAATTTAAGAAATATTCATTTGTCAATATGGAACAAAAGTTAAGAGAATATACAAAAATTATTCAAATTTCTATTTATGTCCATAGATCGGAGACCAGTAATATGTCATTCATCAGGGCTATTATATTTAACAATTGGGAGACATGTTGTGAGATGAGAACCATGAACTTCTAGTACTCACTAAGGCTAAGCTTCTGTCTATTGTGACAAACACTTCGACTGTCTATTCTCCACACAATATTCTTGTTCCTAGAAGAACATAGTCATAATTCTTTTGAGACGTGATTTTAGCATGATTGTTGCTACTGTTGGAAAGTTTGCGGGAAAGTTCCATCTCCAGTCTAGGGAACTACACAAATTGTCTGCAAATTTTGGAGATATTTTCCTAGTACAACAAAGAGTGTTATGTTGAGAGAGCCTTTCTAGAGGATTTGTTGGTCATGCTTCAAAGTTAGTGTTGCATATTTGAATATCCAAATTCATAGTGAGTGTTTGTAAGGTAGCAACACACATGCTCCCATTAGAAATTTGTTGCTATCAATATGAAGTTGAGTAGTTTCTTCCAAGTATTTTCATATATACATGTTAGTTGTCTATGCAACAACAAACCTCACATCCACATCTAGTAATTGCTTGGAACATAATGAAGATGAATAAAGCAATAAAAGAAACAGGTCAAAGGAGGAACTTGGATGATGTTGTATATAGATAAAGAGCAAGGTACATGTATTTATCATGTATGCATGTCATGGAAAAGAAACCATTGAATCTCATTGCATTGTATTCATTGCATTTGTTGCTCTGTGTGTTGTTCTACAGAGAAAATGGGTGTGTTTGCATGTGTGGGTTTGTTTTTTTTCATTGTATTATCCTCAGTTGAATCATGGATTCCATGGCCTCAATATTTCAATCACAATACTATTGTTGTGGGATTGGGACAACCACCCAATAAGGAGGATTTGGAGCTTGGGAGTTCTAAGAAGAATGAAGGGTCATCGCCATTTGTGATTATGACGTACAACATGGGGTCTATGCTGACTTGTACTATGAATATCCAAACAATTTGGTAGGGAAGGTGGAGTTAGAAGGAGAATAGGGTTATCGATGAGTTTCTTCTATCTATCTGTAATAATACAAAGATCCCTTCTGTGGGTTAGTGGTGGCAAATATTGCATCTATATACTAATCACAATGGTGCCAATAACAGGGGAAAGATAGTGATTACTAGTGAGCATGATGATTACTACTCCTATGGTAAGGTAATGGGTAGGCTTATTGTCTAGGGAGTGATAAAAATGTCATAACCACCAAGAGTAATACCCTTCCCCTTGATCCCAAGAATGGTCTTTAATTCTTCCTCACTTCCAGTGATGTTGTTCTCTACGACTTCTGCAAAACAATGTGGATTTCATTATTTTACATTCCCATCCATTGTATGATACACATTTCCTTATGCATGGGTTGGCGACTATGGAAAACAGTCGAGAAGTCTGTGCTTATCCTTCTGCAGTGCCAAGTTACATGATTGGAATGAAGGAATTAAAAGAGCCTAATGGGTATGTTGGTATCTATGGAATGATAAGTGTGATTTCCCATGAATTGGCCAAGATTTCATTGAATCCCCTAATCAATGCCTTGTATACTAGTGAGGATCCTACTTCTCCTACTCATATCGCAGATCTCTGTGAATGTCATTATGGGACTGGAGGCAGTGGATAGTACATTGGGCAAGCCCTGATAGAAAAATTTGGAATAATTACAATGTCAATGGCATTAGGAAGAAGTACTTAGTGCAACAGATATGGAGTCCTATTTTGAGTGCCCGCTCAGGACCAAATGCATTGGATAGATGAAGGTTCTCTAGTGATCTTGTTAGTTGAAAATGGGGTTGTTAGTGTTATTTTCAGACTGAGGGGTTGTTCTCAAGCCTTACTATCAAAAGTTATATTTGTGGGTTGGATTTAGACAACTTAATCATGGCTTATTTATTCATATAGACCTCAATATTCTTTAGGATTATTGTACCCAATAATGCATAAAAGTGTTTTGGAACACTGGAGGTTCTAATCCCATTTTTATTTCTTGACAATATGTAGTGATTGCTATTCTTTTAACAATCATCTGACTCTATGTGATTGTGTGTGTATATAAAACCTTATCTATTTAGACTATTCAAGATATCTTGAACAATGATGCGGGAGCATTCATCCCAAGAGAAATTATTGTAAATAATAGTCATAGGGGGTCAAGGATTCTAGAACTATTTTCCTAAGTTACAAGTCAATGTGATTAATTAGATGTTTCCAAAGTAAATAAATAAGAAAATAGGAAATAGGGAGTGCTTTAGGCGTAAAAGCAATAAGGGATAAGGAAGCTTTTCTATTTTAGAACAAGAAAAAGATGGGAAAAGCCTCAAAATGCTTTTGTTAGGTGGATACATTGCATGTAGAAGCTTTTATGTTTCAATCATTATGTAAAGCATATCCATTATTATACATAAATAAGAAGGCAGCTAAGCTCTCAGCAAAGAGGGAGGAGCGTGCCAGAAGTATCATTATGAAAATCTTCTCCGACATTTTTAGCTCAATGATTTTCGGATAATATGATTGTATAATCCATTTTCCTGTGTATTCATAGCGTGGAAGCATTTTAGTGTTCTCACGCTAATCATTGGAGTCCGTTACCTTTCGGTTATGTATCACCGACTTTAACCATAGCTATTTAGTTCTGCGCGCATGTCTGTTTGGTTCATTTGTTACTATATGGCGCTCCGAGAGCGGCTTGCTTTAAAAAATAAAAAAACCTCTGCCACAATTGTAGTTGCTTAAGCGTATGAGGATTCTATGACAAGTGATAGAATTATTGATATTATATAGAGTGATCAGGCTTGGCATCGATAGCTGTTTGGAGGAATCGAACATTTGGGATGAACGTTGCCACTTCGACTTCTCTCACGGTTCACATGAGTATCACCAACGATTACCAATCTCAGGACAATGATGTATAATACACAGATAATGTGTGCTATCTGTTATGCTTGATAACAAGGGGCCTGAGACTCGAACTGGAATTTTGAAGGATGCAAAAGCAATCCAACTCAATAATGAGCTAAAAGTTCTAAACCGACTTGTTATGTAGCGCAATTTCTATGGCCTTCCAAGTTGAAAAGATCCGAATCTGCAATATGCATAAAGGGCGGATATATAATGGTTGAGATATGGGCGTTTGGAGGAGTGTGGTGATAATTTTTCACATCTATTAATATATGTGAGGTGATAATGTATGTATTAATCAAAGCCACAGTGATTAAAGCATTCGGTGATGGCTTCCGGTAAGCGATAGAAGTGCTGAGCTGATTAAAGGGTGGTGATTCTAAAGAAAGTCTATTGTGTTTTTTTAGGTTTCATGCCTTATGCGCCTCCCATAGAGGCTTTGTGTGCTGAGATTTTTATAAGTAAAGGGGTTTTGGGCTTATACCCAGACCTCTTTTCATCAGGTGGTATCAGAGCAGGGAAAGTTTCCTGCGGAGAGAAGGATTCCGGAGCAGCTGAAGATGGTATTAGAGTTGGAATAACTCTGTTTGATAATTCAAGTTTTTTTTTTGTTAAATTAATTGCATGTGAAGGATGAATGAATGTAAGAAGGTTTTGCTGAAGAACTGAAGTGTATTATTGAATGAATGATGAAAGGAAGATCAGATTTCTAAATCTGATATGCAAACTACACAGGTGAACAGGATTGCAGAAACAAAGGGAGGACAAGATCATGCAAGATCTTAAAGGTGAGATAATTTTTTTGATTTGAAATTTATGAATTGAAGTTTATGGTTTCAGAGGAGTCGCAGTGAACCTAAAGAATCCAATAAGGAATTGGATAGAGAGGACAACTGAAGTGTTCTCAGGAGAGAGTGGGATATTGCAGAAGCCTAAAAGGAGCAAAGGTGTTGCTCAGGAAGAGGTTCCAGACGGAGGACCTGTGCTTACCAAAAGACTAAGTGAGGAGAGCTTAGTGAGGTAAGATTGCAGCCACGAGGACTAGCTATTGCAGAGGCTTGTTTCAAAGGAACTCATGAATAAAGAAGAGAAGAAGATGACTACTAATAGTCATAGCAGAGGTTCAGGAAAAAGCCACAGTAGAGGACATAAGAAAGAGGATGCCAAGGTAAATGGCAAGAAGATCAGTCAAGAGGAAGTTGAAATGGAACAAGGAGAATTTCTAGGAGATAGTGAAGATGAAGACTTGAAGACTGAAACTTCAAGTAAGGACAAGGGGTCACATGGTTTTAAATCTGACAATTTGTGTATGTTTGCAGGTGAAAGACAATTGGCTGATATTGTCATAAAGAAGGAGTCCAATCAGGATGTTGGTATAGGAAGAGAACAACTAGATGATAGTTGGTCAAACACTGGTGAAGGTATGGAAAGTTGTGTGAAGTTTCCAAAATCTACTCCTAATGAAGTTATTGAATTGTACAGGAAACTAGATCTTCAGAGAAGAGAACTGGAGAAACAGAGGACGTATGCACAGGTTAATTTGCTGAGAAAACAAGGTAGGGAAGTTTTCATGAAGGACAGTCATGAAGCAGAAGATGGTAAGAAGGCGAGAATAGTTGACAGTCTCATGGTGAATACAAATCAACATGCTGAAATATTGCCAGAGAAAGCTAAGGAGAAAGCCAGTGAAAAATTTTTGGGTCCTGAAAAAGACTTGAAGCTGCAGAGAGAAAAGTTGGTGACTGAATCGACAAATAAGACCAGTGGGTCTTGTGATTTTAATGTTAACAATTTGATTGTGTTTACAGGTGATAAGCCAAAGTATGTTGCAAAGGGACAAGAAGCTTGGGAGGTAGCAACATCTATGGCGGCAGCGGCATCAACATCTATGGTAGCAGCTGAATTAACAGAAATTGGGAACAACAATAGTAAGCTGGACATAGAAATTGAAGAAATATGGCAGCTGATGATGCAGCAATCCAAATGGAGGAAAATAGAAATAGCAACAAGCAAGATCGATCAGAACTTGAACCTGACTGACAGGAAGAAGAAAATGGAGGAAAGGACAACCGAAATGTAGCGGCAGCAAAGGAATAAAGCATTTGGACGGTTGTAGAACAAAGTTTGGGATCCAGGAAGATCAAGACCACAAACCACATGATCAGGAGATCATGAAATGTTTCTACCTTGGGAGTCTGATGCGGGAGCATTCAACCCAAGAGCAATTATTGTAAATAATAGTCATAGGGGGTCAAGGATTCTAGAATTATTTTCCTAAGTTACAAGTGAGTGTGATTAATTAGATGTTTCCAAAGTACATAAATAAGAAAATAGGAAATAGGGAGTGCTTTAGGCGTAAAAGCAATAAGGGATAAGGAAGCTTTTCTATTTTAGAACAAGAAAAAGATGGGAAAAGCCTCAAAATGCTTTTGTTAGGTGGATACATTGCATGTAGAAGTTTTTATGTTTCAATCATTATGTAAAGCATATCCATTATTATACATAAATAAGAAGGTAGCTAACCTCTCAGCAGAGAGGGAGGAGCGTGCCAGAAGTATCATTATGAAAATCTTCTCCGGCATTTTTAGCTCAATGATTTTCGGATAATATGATTGTATAATCCATTTTCCTGTGTATTGACAGCGTGGAAGCATTTTACTGTTCTCACGCTAATCATTGGAGTCCGTTCCCTTTCGATTATGTATCACCTGCTTTAATCATAGGTATTTAGTTCTGCGCGCATGTCTGTTTGGTTCATTTGTTACTATATGGCGCTCCGAGAGCGGCTTGCTTTAAAAAACAAAAAACCTCTGCCACAATTGTATTTGCTTAAGCGTATGAGGATTGTATGACAAGTGATAGAATTATTGATATTATATAGAGTGATCAGGCTCGGCACTGGCAGCTGTTTGGAGGAATCGAACATTTGGGATGAACATTGCCACTTCAACTTCTCTCACGGTTCACATGAGTATCACCAATGATTACCAATCTCACGACAATGATGTATAATACGCAGATAATGTGTGCTATACGTTATGCTAGATAACAAGGGGCCTGAGACTTGAACTGGAATTTTGAAGGATGCAGAAGCAATCCAACTCAATAATGAGCTAAAAGTTCTGAACCGACTTGTTATGTAGCACAATTTCTATGGCCTTCTAGGTTAAAAAGATCCGAATCTGCAATATGCATAAAGGGCGGATATATAATGGTTGAGATCCGGGTGTTTGGAGGAGTGTGGTGATAATGTTTTGCATGTATTAATATATGTGAGGTGATAATGTATGTATTAATATATGTATTAATCAATGCCACAATGATTAAAGCATTCGGTGATGGTTTCTGGTGGGCGATAAAAGCGCCGAGCTGATTAAAGGGTGGTGATTCTAAAGAAAGTCTGTTGTGGTTTTTTAGGTTTCATGCCTTATACGCCTCCCATAGAGGCTTTGTGTGCTGAGATTTTTATAAGTAAAGGGGTTTTGGGCTTATACCCAGACCTCTTTTCATCAAACAAAGAGCATTTGTCTACACAACTTTGTCTATTTAGACTATTTAGAGAAATCTCGACAAGAGAGAATTCATGCCTGTTGAATTTTTATGATCTATTTTAATTAAGTAGAGGAGTAATTATATACGCACGCCAAAGTTTACTAGAATTCCATTTATGGTGACTAGGTTTCTAGAATGATGTCAATGATATGCCTTTTTCACTGGTCAAGACTCACTTGGATACATCTTCTAAAATTTAGAAGTGGCATTTGTTATTTTGAATGGGGTTTTAAGTCCTTCAACATATGCATAAATTTATAGTAGATATAGTGGATAGTTGTTTAAAATATAAGATCTAAATGGATAAATGGATTGAATCCTTAAGATCTCCATACAACCCAAACATTTAATTCTGTGACGTTAATGGAATGTGAAAGTTGAAACTAATCCTATGCCATTCTCGAATCTATGCTAAGCTTGAAAAATATTTCAAATTCCATTGTATGATGTGTATTGGCCTTTGCATCTCAAACCTTGGATTGAGCAATTGAAATCTATTTCAAAAATAAGATGTTGTCATGAGAGTGATATATATTAATACTTAGAATGCAAAATGGAGGACCAACAAAGAACACAAAAAATTTGTACTTTAGATATGAAAGAAAAGAAATAAGCAACAATACACCATATATCATGTCTTGGACAAAAAATTATAAATTTAAAGCCCTAATTGCATTATTTATAAATATCCCTTTTTGTATATAATATTTGCATCATTAAGTTAGATACACATCAAGGCCTATGCTATGAATACAATTTCGATGAGACTATTGCAAAACCCAAGATGTGAAATATTCTAAGATTCCCATGTTTATATTTTAAAATGCAAGAGCTCCAATTTTGGAGTGTATAATAGAATTAAGCTCATTGCACTTGACAATCATAAGGAGAGATAGTTTTAACATATGATTGAACAAAAGAAGGCATATTATTGATATAGTAGTGTTTAGCTAGAGAGACATGCCTAAATTTTAACATACTTCTAAATTCATGTTTAATCCCATTTTTGTCAAGAGTTCCTATGTCAGTTTTGAGGGGATCTGTTGATACATCCTTAGAGTCAGTAACAGGTACCTTGCTCATTGGATATGGTTTTGATTGTTTCATCTTAGCCATGTAGAAAAAAGTAAGCATTGAAATAATTTAAAAGAAATTGCTCCCTAAATTCTACAATTTGAATGACATGTTATTGTAATTAAGTGATTAAAAATAGGTTATAAAGTTATGTAACTGATAATGAAGTAAAATATGGGGGATTCATACCTACTTGTAGACTTTGGGAGATTTTGCACTTGCTCCCCAAATCTGACCTACTCAGCAGTGGTTTAATGTGAATGTTTGGTGTTCCGTAAAGTTGAATGTTTATATTTATTTTCAACATTTTGGCTCACTGTATGCAAATGGAATTTAGAAGTTTCCACTTCGAGTTGACATAACATATGTTAGTCTTCTCCTTTGGGGACTAAATCTGCAACACATTGCCTTCTAATAAAGATGAAAACCCCTCGATAGGGATTTAAAAAGGAAAATAATAGATCTGATGGGAACACCTCCTTCGATGGAACATATATATATGCTTGTATAGGAAAAAAAAAGTGTAGAACTTGAAAATAGTGTCCCTTTTCTAACCCTTGCATATCTAGAGACAAGGACATGACCATATCCTTGTTAAAAGAATGAGTAAAATTCCATGCAAAGCATGACAATTTTTTTTCTTTTAATGTATCAAGAAAACTAAAATGAAGGACGCAAGCTTAATGGTCATTGCCCAAACGATATACATCACATATGGGAATATTTCCCAAGACAGTTTTTGTAGACACTCATTTCCATTGTCAGACATTACCATGCAACTGAAGGATTTGAAGATACAAGTCACCAAGTTATGGCACCCATGTTGGATGCTAATGAACAAGTTATCAATCAACTAGCTATCCTTTAAATGCAAAAAGGTAGAAAGATGCAACATTTACTATAGTAACTCAAAAAAGGAATTTTGCCATGAAACTAGAAAAGAGAGTAATAAGTGGGGACTATCTTAACTACATCAATGCCCCATGAAACCATGAAAGAAGCATAATGGTGCAACCTTCACTGTAGTAACTCAACACAAGAATTTATGGAACGAAAATAGAATAGAATAATAAGTGGGGAATATCTTAGCTAAGTCAATGCCCCAAGAAACCATGAAATAGATTAATCTAATTTACCCAAGTTTGATGCAAAGGATGAAATTGAGTTACCATGGAACAGATTAAGCCTTGAATGCATACCACTTCCAAAAAACAAAAAAAATTATCTCGTTCAAATTCTATTTTCTTGGTGTGCCAATTTTTTTATAAGAAATCAACACAGCACGATATGTTTAGTTTTCCGTGTTAACTAGTACTATAAATAACAAGTTCCATATTTTGGTTTTCTTGTTAATCAACATTTTCATTGACATATTTCTTCGGTGTACTTTGAATACCTGCGCAGGACCAAATGTATTGGATAGTTGAAGGTGCTCTTGTTAGTGGAAAATGGATTTGCTCGTGTTATGGTCACACACAAGGGTTGTTCTCAAGCCTTATTATCAAAAATTATATTTTTGTGTTGGATCTAGACAACTTATTCATGGATTCTTTAGTGGTATAGAACTCAATATGCCTTAGGACTACTGCACCCAATAATGCAGTAGTGTTCTGGGACAATGGAGGTTCTAATCCCATTTTTATTTGTTGACAGTATGTAGTGTCTGTTCTTCTTTTAATGGGCATCCCATTCTTTGTGATTGCATGTGTCTATATAACTTTATGTCTTTATACTATTCAGAGAAATTTTGAACATAGAGAATTTGTCTACACAACTCTTTCTCTAATTAGACTATTCAGAGAAATCTCGAGCAGAGAGAATTCATGTCTGTTGAATTTTTAAGATCTATTTTGATTAAGTAGAGGAGTAATTCTATATGCACATAAAATTTTACTAGAATTTCCATTTACAGTGACTAGGTTTCTAGAATGATGTCAATGCTGCGTCGTTTTCACTGGTCAAGACTCACTTGGATACATCTTGTAAAATTTAGAAATGGCATTTGTTGTTTTCAATGGTGTTTTAAGCCCCTCAACATTTGCATAAATTTATAGCAGATATAGCGGATAGTTGTTTGACATATAATATCTAAATGGCTAAATGGATTGAATCTTTAAGATCTCCATTTGATTTTGTGATTGTTTTTCTGATTCTGAAATATCTGAGAGGCAATGAAGTTTGTTCTCTTCTAGTTTCCTAGAGCACCCAAAATTCCAGATTCTAACACTAAAGGATTTCCAAGTCCATGGAATTTCTGTGTAATGATGTTAAATGAAATGCTTGTTTAATAGTATTCCATGAATGAGTGAAACACATTGCATTATTAAATGCATGTTACAGAAACATGAAGCAGCAACGTAGAGTAGGTTTTACAAAAACATGAAGCATCAACATTATAAAACATGCTATAAAAATTGAAAGAAATAGAGGAAGCCAAAACAAAAGAAACAGAGGAAGGGAAAACAAATACTACAAAGGGAAGTAGACAGAAGATACCTCTTGTTTTCCGAAAGAAAGAAAGGGTTCAGCAGATGCTATGAAATTGGTCTTCTTCTTATCAACTGCCTTGGTCATAAACTATTTGCAAGTCACAGCAGATTACATTATAAGAGTTTCGATGACGCATGATAAGACTCTGCTTGGACCTTCTTTGTCTCCATGCTAGTGTGATAGAGACACATAGATCCATGATGGTGTGATATGTGGTAGAGACACATAGCTACATGTTGGTTAAATTTCTGTAAGAATCCTCCATGCTAGGATGGCGTACTTTTGCCAAACAACATTCACTTCAAGGATTGCTTTTCGAGATAAATGGTGCACAAAGTGCAAGTTACATTAATTCCAGCGGATGGCAGTCGATATGAAGCTATAGGGAATGCTCGTTTCCAAGTTTCAGGTGTAACATATTCATTACTGTCGGCCTACTTAGCCATTCTGCAGGAGAAATAAATAAATCATGCAGAAACGTAGTTTGACAATTCTGCATGAGAAAAGATTCATAAATGAAGGTAGATGCGCAGCGCAATGCCTCTTTGTTCTTCTCAATTGATCCACCATTTTCAAATATTACATGAACGCAAAAGCTAATGGGACCGTATATACCCATATATATCATAGGAAGAAACAATGGCATGTCATATCATACAATACATAAGACCATAAACGCTCAGCGAATTTTACAGTTGCATCACCTGTCGTTTTTAAGTTTTTGACAATTCTACAGGAGAAATAAATGGGGCAGAAACATAGTTTGCTCTGAAGGAGAAATAAATGGTGGAAAAACCTAGTTTGACAGTTTGACCAACGGCAAGATTAACGGCAAACACATGTCATGATTATATTGGCTATAAAGGTGAAATCTAAACATTCTGATTGCTCGGTGAACAATGTTTGCCCACCCAAAGCCAGTAAAGAAAACGCCCATCAACGTAATTATGATTACATTGAAATCTATTTCGACATGCTAACATTTGAAATACCATTATGTTCATTTATATGGTATATATATCCTTGGTTACTATGGCAATGGAAGATTAAGTTGAACCTTGTTGTTGGTATCATGCTACCTGTCGTATCCTATTATGTTATGAATAGTGGAATTTGGTGTTAATGATGATGATGATGATGATGATGATGGTTAACATCCACGGAGACCAAATTGGTCTATCGGACCTATACTTTCTTAATTTCTAATTGTCTGGCTCCTTGTCTTTCTTGGTGAGATTGGTGATGTAGCTTTCTTTTTCTTCTCTACAGTCTTCCAACTTTCTTTATCTTGCATCTCCTTCATCTCTTCTAGTTCTTGGGACATTGGTGTCTTAGCTTCGCGATCTATTGTGTTCGTCCTTTTGGAGATAGTCGGAGAAGAAATTTGGTCTAGGAGATCTGTTTTGCTGTTAAATGAAGATTTATTTTCCGCGTAATTCGAAACCGCATAACTGTCGATGCTTGAGGGGTTGTTAAGTTCACCTTTTTGTTGTTGGGCGGGGCTTTCCCCCTGCTCGTCTTGAGAATTGTTTCTATCTTGCCCGATTGGTTGTGATTCAGAGTTTTCTCGAGAGTATTCTTCTTGGATGACCGTGTAGTGTTCTTTTTGTGCTCCTTCCCACCATGTAGATCTGTGGTGATTTTTTCTAGCAGAAATTTTCTGGGAAGCTTTTGGGCAATTTTTGGCAAGGTGGCCTGTCTCAAAGCAAGATTGACATCTGAAGAGGACACTTTCATAATCGAGTTTCTGGTTCCACACATAGTATTTACTTGTTAGGTGTATTTTAGCTGGGAATCTGGCGCTGAAGTCCATTTCCACACATATGCGTGCATATGTGGTTCTGACATATTCCTCTATTTCTGGGCACCTGCAGTAAAATTTCCCAATTGCATTTCCAATGGCTTCTAGTGAAGAGAGATTCCAGAGATGCAAGGGTAGGTTTGGCAATCTCACCCAAACTGGTGCTGAGGTTATGACTGTTGTTGAGGGATCGAATGATGGGTACCATGGCCTCAAGAATAGGCCTGATTTATCCCAAAACCAAGGGCCAGAATCTAGAATACATTGTCTGCTTTCACGGTTTTCAAAATCTACTATAAAGAAACCCCTAGCATAGGGGTAGATATTAATTGCATCAGGAATTAGAGGCTTCCATACCTCTGAGATCCAACTGTGGAGAGCTGTCAGCTGTGGCCAAAAACCATTGAATCGGCATAGTAGGGCACTTTCAGAGAACTTCATAGCCTCATCGAGTGAAGCCTGGACCAGCTGGACAGTGGGAGCTGGGGCTTCACTGACAATATGGGCAGGAGCTTGCCCCGAGGCAGACAGAGAGCTAGCAGCTATTTTCGCAAAGCTGGGAGCCATCTAGAAAATGTTATCCTTAACAAACGAAGTAACTTTGACTCTATGGAATTATGGTTTATTCACCGAATTGATCGAAGAGATCTGAAGAACCGCAGGCAATTCACCGAATTCACCGAAGAGATCTGAAGACCATAAAGCGTTCAAATTCTCTAAACCGTCCAAACTGTCCCCGACAATAACTCTTTTGTAATAGTGACACTCTCGGGTTTGGGGATGAGTCGGTGTCAACGACCTAGAACTTAGGGTTGAGATCTATGGTGGAGATGTTCTCCTATCTTATGGAGGTCACTGCATCCCTCACACTCTGCATCATTCCATCTCATTTATCTCTCTGTACAAGAGGATTAGCTCTGCAACAAAAAAAATCCATTACCTCCAGGGTTACACTATTGACCATTGTCGATGGATGCCAGGTAAAATTTTAATTCTACCACTCATTTCTCATTTTTGGTTTGGATCTGTAGCTCTTTCTCATTTCTCTTCATTACTTCCTCATCTGTGCATATGAAAATATTGTTGAAAATGTAATTTCAACGCAGCACGCAGCCGTACCATTCCCCCAAACCACAGTAGCAAAACCATAAAACCGCCGGTAAGTTTCTCGGACCCGCTCTTGCGTAAAGTGGTTTCCGTACATAGGCTCTCCGAGAAGGTTCAAGGGTTGACGCGTGGATGAGGCGTGACATCACCCTCTGACAACTTCTCGGAAGGTAAATGTCGGTCAAAAGTGCTCGTCCGATGTCTCCTCCTTCGTCCGATTTGCTCCATCAAGCTCCAGCATTCTCCACCGTCGATTGCTCCAAGCTGCATACGGCCAACATTAAAAGCTTGGCGTGGAGTAAAATCAAGTTTTATTTTGACCATACCTTCATTAAAGAATTGTCATATGCCTAGGTGGATTGCTCCAAGCTGCATACGACCGAGATTAAAAGCTTGGCATGGAGTAAAATCAAGTTTCATTTTGACCATACCTTCATTAAAGAATTGTCATATGCATAGGTGGATTTTTAATTTTTTTTTACGGCATGTATGGGCATGAATTAATAATGGCATGGACAATGTCATATAGTTTTAATTTTATTACTTTTTAATTATTCACGGGCGAAAGTTTGTTTTAACAAAACAAGTAAAACATTTTTGGTCAATTTGGTTAGTGTGAAAAGGAAACGCACAGCAGTGCGAAGAGGTGAATGAAGAAAACCATGGGGAAGCTTGTATCAGAAAAACCATGAATTGTTTCACACAGCAGTGAAAAAGGGAGAAGTAAGTTTTGGTGAATATGTAATTTTTCACACACCAGTGTGTTGATCCTTTTATTTCTTTTACAGCAGTAAATCCTTGTAATCTTTGTTTTCACACAGCAGTGAATGTAAATGAAATTTTTACACACAGTGGTGTAAAATTTCAAAGGAGACAGAGTAATTTTGT